>JBBPBX010043105.1:9959-28076 GCA_038048925.1 Garcialebias charrua | reverse complement strand
TGTAAGACTGGTGACACGAACAGATCCATGTGCTGCTTCAGTGTTCACCTCGGAGATAAAACGAAACACAAACTGAACCAGGGGACCATCCGTGCCCCCCGGTAAACGAGTGCACGTGAACACTTCATGATGCGAACAGTGTCTCGGTGAGAGGAAGGACTGGACTAAATGAGGGACGGTTACAACACTTTAACCCTGAGCCGTATCTGACGTGTAAAAACATCCTTAGATAGACGAACCCGCTGTACTGGCACATGTGCTGCGAGAAAAAAAGTCACACTGCCTCCCCCCCCCAATGTCTCTTCAGGGAGGCACTTGAGGGTGAAACCTTCCAAATGCTGCAAAGATGATCCTTGCATTATGACTCAGCACCCACATGAGCACTGCTGCATCACACTTACACCAGGGCAGTTCAACAAGTCTCCAATCATGGTTCAGTTTTCCCAGCAGAGAAAGAGTTTGATGGCTTCTTCCAGGACATAAACCATCTCTTCACTTTGGAGGACGCTGAAATTGATTTCACTTGTAATCTCACACGGAGCTGATTAGACTGGTGGGTAGCCGGGCCAAAAAAAGGTGCTTATTTCAGGTCAGAGGTCAATTCTTCTCAGCTTAACGTGCTGGAGTCCATCACCTCTGGAATGCTGGGACGACAGTTCCTCTCATGACAGAACCGCAGGACTATGTCACGTCCTCCTCCTCTGAGCAGTAGTCCCGGCCCTGGAGATAACACAGATCAGTGTTAAAGCCTGAAACCTGGTGAGCAGCACAGTGCACAGAAGTTTTTGGAGATGGAGGTTTACTCAATAAGAGAACAAAGCTCTAAAACTCTTCAACTCAGGATGAAACCATGATGGATAAAAAACTACAGGTTAACAGGAGGACTATAAATCCCACAATGACCGAGTGCCAGTGAGAAAGAAACGATGTTGGCCTTAAAGCTGCTATACTGTATGTATCTTTTCTAACAATATATTTTTAACATATTTCTTCACTCTGTCATTAGACTGATGTTAGAGAGGTAATCTTTGAAAAAAACTAAAAAAAAATATTGTCCCCTTGCTTCTCCAGGTGGTAAATAGGCATTTCTAAAAAGAAAAAGTGACCTGCCATTAACCAGCCAATAAAAACAGAGCTTGAATTTGAATTTCAGCAGAGCAAGGGAGAGCAGAGCCATATATGGCTCTGAGGGGGAGGGATCAGAATGCTTTGCCTGTTGAAATTTTTTCTAAGTGCTGCAGTTCTACAGAAACTGCAGACTGAACCTTTAAAGTAAAGAGTGAGCGCTGATGTTCAGACTCAGCGCCACAGAGTGATAAGGTTGTCATTCACCAGGGGTCTGCAACCTGCGGCTCTGGGGCCACAAGCGGCTCTTTGGTCCCTCTGCAGCGGCTCCTTGAAGCTTTGACCAAAACTTAGCGTGAAACTGAATTTTACTGGTTTTTTATACCCACAACAGAAGAGACTACTGTAGTTTTAGCAATTTTCCTGCTAATTTTCTACAAATGTGTGAATAAAGTTACTAATGCAAGAAAACACAGATTCAGGCCTTATTTACATGGACACGGTGTACAAACATAGGTTTTTTTCTTATGTTAATTAGAGGAAAAGATCTGCGTTGACACGGACGAATTCTATATTTACATGCATCTGCAGGAATCCCCCCCCACCACCACCACCCTGAATCTGTTGTAGTTACTATGCCGGGTGATTAGTTGGCGCTGTGAATTTTGTTCCTTCACCTAATGCGCAAGCGTGCTGCCCTGGCCCGCTCCCTGTAAGGACTTTCCTCTGGGCCAGTGTTGCCAGATTGGGCAGATTTCATTCTGATTTTGCTGGTAAAAATTGCTTTGGGCGGGTGAGGATAATTTGGGTGGATTTGGAGTCAGCTCGGCGGTTTTGTTCACAACAGAGAACTGGTGAGGCAGTTTTAGTGGACACCTCTCTAAGTGGGCTGGCCCGTTGCAGCGGTACGTCGGAGAGGCCGCCATATTGGATATGGCAGAACTGCTGGTCAACTGATAGAAGGAAATACACTGAACTTCATAAAGCACCGTTTTACAAAGTGTTTTATGTCACACACACCAACACATTTGGAAAACAAACAGGCACCAAAGACAACATTTATAAATTTTAAAGTGATTATTAAAATGTTTACTATGTGAAATGTGACGTGCAGATTTATTGAATAAAGAACACTAACGTTCAGATTTAACTGATTTTGTTTAATCACATTGATTAACATATAAACACCTTAATATATTTATAGATGGTGGGGGGATATGTATAAACAGTAAATATAACAATATATTGATTGGGCAGGTTTTTTGGGGGGCTGGAAGACCTAAACTCTATCTGGCAACACTGCTTTGGGCTAAAAGTTCAGCTAACAACAACTCAAGAACAAGTTAAAGCTGGATTTTGGACAAGAGTCGACAGATTTGACACCAAGTGGGACCCGCTTCATCTAACAAGTTCCACACCAGTCGCTGAGTGGACCAGAACCGAGTCAACGAGGATGATGTCGGACTTTAGTCCATGACAATCAGCTGATTTACAGCAGGTAAATCAATATTCTTAATAATGTTTGCTTGTGTTTACTTCGATCACACAACAACCAAGTTTTTATTTTTGTCCTGAGAGGTCGAGAAGCTGTCCTTCCACCAGGTGAACCGGTTCGGACGTGGGACCAGTATCCAGGATGAAAACTGGAGGTTATGCACCATAACCAATGTTCCCTGAAGGAGGGGAACAAGGTGCAACAGATACGTATGGGAAATAGCACCCCCGCGTGGTTCACCTGTGAAGACACTTTCAATCACGCCTGTCAAGGCCAATGAGGTTGTTGCATGTGTAAGAGGGCTCCGCCCCCTTACTATAAAACATGCAGCACGCCTCATTTCTTCATCTGCAAGCACTTTGCCGAGCTTTAAATAAAGCATTGGAGGGGCCAACTCGTGTTGCACCTTGTTCCCCTCCTTCAGGGAACATTGGTTATGGTGCATAACCTCCAGTTCCATTTCAGTCGGGTCACTGCGGTGCAACAGATACGTATGGGAACATACCATCACGCCCCATAAATGCATAAGCAGAGAGTGTAGGCCTTATGCTGACAGCAAGAGCACGCTCAACTCTTTTGTGAAGAAAGTACCGCCTGGGTGATGTCACATGTGACATCCAAGCTGTAGAATTTAATGAACGTGTTGAGAGATGTCCAGTTAGCAGCTGAACATATTTCTGCTACAGGAACACCCCTAAACAAGGCCCAGGATGTGGCTAGGCCTCTGGTTTGATGCGCATGCACCCCGCAGGGTGCTGGTTTGCCATAACAGCTGTAAGCTTTAAAAATAGCCTCAGTAACCCAGTGGGAGAGGCGTTGTTTTGACAAAGCTTTTCCTTTTAACAGGAATAGCAAAGCATACAAACAGCTGCTGAGTCTTGCGCCAGCTCATCGTCCTCTCCATGTAAATACGTAATGCACGTACAGGACCGAGAGCGCTCATACGCTTCTGTTCCATAGTAACCACTGGGTGTGGAGGAAAAGCTGAGAGCTGAAAAGATAAACTCTTAAATGAAAGAGATGAGACCTTTGAGACGTAGTAGGGTGGGTTTGGGCGTAACGTCACCTTAGAGCCGTCAGGTGCAAACTGGGTGAACATCTGATGTACAGAAAGGGCATGAAGGTCACCCACCCTCTTTGCAGAGCAAAGAGCCAGAAGGAGAGCTGTCTTATAAGATAAAATATCTATATTTACACTCTCGAGTAATAATAATAATAATAATGAATTCAATTTATAACGCACTTTTCATTAATGAAAATCTCAAAGTGCTACAAGGTGCAACAGAATTAAATGTCAATAAAACAAGTAATAAAACAAAACAAAACGAGTGGCTCAAACAGGGTGTCACAGAGGGTATCCAGAACCAGGTTCAAATCCCACTGTGGTGCTATCTTCCTGCTAGGAGGCCTCAAACGCAGCACTCCCTTCATGAATCTGATCACAAGGGGATGGGAGCGGGGTGACTTTCCCCTCATCCTTTATGGCATGCAGAAATAGCAGATAAATAAACCTTAATAGTGGAGAAGGACGACCCTTCTCCACTAAGTCCTGAAGAAAAGTGAGGACCTGAGGAATAGTGTTGGAAAATGAAATAAAATTTCTCTCCTGGCACCAGGTCTCAAAAATACGCCCATTTTAGTGCATAAAGTGACTTGAGTTGAATCAGCTCGTGCACACTGGATCGTTTTTATTACATTAGCAGGAAGGCCAATGGTCGCCAGTTTTAACCTCTCAGGGGCAAAACCCACAGACTCCACAGCTCTGGCCTTGGGTGCCATAATTGCCCGTGGGCCTGAGTCTGCAGGTCTCTGCGTATAGGCAGGTACCATGGCAGACCTGCTAGTAGAGATATTATCTCTGCAAACCAGGCTCGTTTGGGCCACCATGGTGCTACCAGGATCAGTTGGAGGCCGTGTCTGCGTACCCTCTCTAAGGTCACTGAGATCAGTGCCACCGGGGGAAAAGCATAAAGGAGCTCTGATGTTGGCCACACGGCGGTCAGAGCATCTACGCCTAATGGAGCGCTCACGTCCAGTATTGAGCAATACATAGGACAATGGACGTTTTGCTTGGAGGCGTACAGATCTACGCTGGCCTTCCCGAACCTCAGCCATATCTGCTGAACCACCTCTGGGCGCAGACGCCATTCTGACGTTAGAGGGGCGTCTCTTGAGAGCACGTCCGCTCCATGATTTTGCACACCTGGTACGTGTGTGGCCCTCAGTGACAGGTACTTGCTGCTCCATTGTAACAGTTCGCTCGTCAGACGGAGAAGAGGCAGGGACTTCGTGCCCCCTCTCTGTTTATATGTGCGATAACACAGGTGTTGTCGCTGCAAATCAGCACATTCTTCTGACCAATCAGTTTCAGCCTGTTGAAATGTTTTAAAGCGAGAAAAACTGCCAACATTTCCAGTTGATTTATGTGCAACTCCTGCTGCTGTGTGGACCAGAGGCCGCGCACGTGCCTGCAGATCCCCTCCCCCCACACCCGGATAGTGACGCGTCTGTTGTGACCACTATGCGTGACAAGACTCGGCCCAGGGGAACCCCCCTGCTGAGGGCCATTGTGTCTGACCACAGCTTCAGAGCACGAAGGCAGGATGGAGTAATAGACTATATGCCACGGGTGCGTGACGTACTTCCGGTAAAATGCAACCCACATCCGCCACTTCCGGTTCCCATCCACTGCCGTTGTTGTTAGCGTTAGCTCCTAGTAGCAGACCATGACAACGACCCGAAACGGGAAGCGGCTGCGCGCTACTGGCACTACAAGTGAGTTCCGTTGTGTCCGCCCACCGGTGGGTACAGCTGTTTCGCGGGGGGGGGGTTCGGTGAAAATTTATCGCGGCTATCCGTAGGGGGAACGTCGCCATAATTTTATATGGATTTATATGTGTATAGAGTTATTATTGGTGTGTATGCAGATGTTTTATTAATTGTATTTAGTCATTTATGTTCGTGTCTTTCCCGCTAACCGGAAGTGCGCCGTCTGTGCAATGACTGCGGAGGTGCTGGAACGGGAGTCTGTGGTATATAGTATATTCTCACCTGCTGGTGCTAAGGGGGGCATGTCTTTGTTTTGTGTGAAACCAACGCTGAAACTCTCGCATCCTCAACCGTCCCAGCGGGATGGCGACGACCATGCTGGCCATGAAACCCAGCAACCGCTGACAGTGTTTGATCGTTAACACCTGATTGTATTGAAACAGAGCCAAGCACCGGTTGAAATCTGATAAGTCTCCTCTCTTTTGCATGATAATGCAGTGAGTCTATCTGAAGACCGAGAAAACAAATCGTCTGGCTGGGCAGCAACAGACTCTTGTCTTTGTTTATTATGAAGCCCAAGGCCTGCAGATGAGCCATCAGCAGGTTTGTGTGGGTCTCGGCCTGTTGGCGTGACCCCGCCAGGACAAGAAGGTCGTCTAGATAATTTAAAACTCTGACGCCTTGGTTCCTCATTGGTGTGAGCGCCGCCTCGAGGCAGTTTGTGAAAACGTGGGGAGCCAGGGAGAGCCCAAAAGGGAAGACCTGGTACTCGAATGCCGTGTTCTCAAATGCAAACCTTAGAAACTTTCTGTGTTTGAGTAGTTTTGGAATATGAAAGTAGGCATCGCGGAGATCCACAGAGGTGCACCAGTCTCCTGAGCGTACAGACTGTATTACCTGTCGCAGTGTCAACATTTTGAATGTGTACGACCTTATTCGTGTGTTTGAACGTCTCAGATCCCAAAATCGGACTAAGGCCCCGTCCCTCTTTGGAATCACAAAGTAAAGGCTGTAATAACCACTGTTTGCCTCCTCCTGAGGAACAACTCTTATTGCACCTTTCTGGAAGAGTGCCTGAATCTCCTCTCTCATCGTAGGAACACGATCTGGGCTCATTGTTGACATTACTACGCCACTGAAGCGCCAGGGGCGGCTGCAAAACTGTAGTCTGTAGCCTTGGACTACAGTTCCCATGACACATTGCGACGGTGCGCATGCGGCCCAGGCGCTCGCACATGAAGCGAGTCTGAGCGGGATGTTCATTTGTGGTTTCATTGGGTCCTCTAGTGGACAAAGTCTTAATAGAGGCTAAGAGTCTGTTAGTGTGAGACAGCTCTCTGACCCATTTATTTTTAATGTTTGTTTCATGAAAAAAGGGTTGGGTTGCCCCTTTAATTATGATTTTTGACACAAAGACGTTTGAAAACAATGTTTGTTTATTGGTGCTTTCAAACAACATTTTGTTTTTATTGTACAAACGGAAAATGTGTTTTGTGGTTTAACAAATATGTTAGTCCAGTCAATCGAGGCCTCTTGGGAGAGCGGTAGTAAAACCAACCAGATTAGACTTGTAAATTTTGCAGAGTGTGCAGGACTCAAAGTAAAAAAAAAAAAAAGAAAGTGTTTGTTACTTTAAATGAATATGCTGTGTTCATTATTGTTTTTTTGCACTGTTTAAATGTAAATGTGCAAGCCTCAGAGTTTAGAGTTAGTACAGACAGCACAGACTTTATTTTCTGACATTCTATTGAAAATTTAGTGTTCTAAGCTAAGAGTAATTGATGTGTGTCTGTTGTGTGTGTGAGCATGGTTTGAGGTAAAGATAGGAGCAGACCTTCCAGCCACAGGGGCAGAATAATCCCCTAAGGTTCTGCAGGATCAATGGCAGTCTACCCATTGATTCTAGAAAGGGGAGATGTGGTGTAACTGTATATTTAATACAGGGACGCACGAGTGTGACGTCATCAAACAGGGACATGAACGTGTTAGGTTTCGTTTCATGGGGTTGAGGAATAAAGCCACGTTAAGCTAGCAGCCGGACTCACGTGTATAATTTAACACAATAACACGACATGTCCTGAGAATCTAAAAAAGCTAAGTCTGGTCCTCTGGACAGGGGGGTTTAAACAGGGGTGGAAGCCTCCGGGTTCAACTGTCCCTCTCTTACAATGATGTTATTGCTAGTATCACTCAGCCCTCTGTGAATAGCAAACAACCATCAGGGTGCTAACGATCCATCGTTAGGCTGATGGTCCTCCTTGATCATGTGAGCAGCTGGTTTCAGGCTGTCATCAGCCAACTGGTTGATCCACTGTGAGAGGGTGCTATTTATAAGACTGAGCTGAATACAGCAGCTCAGACTGAGGAAGTCTTTCAGACGAAAGACGAAACATTTCTACAATTTTTTTGCTTTGTTTTGTTTTTTGAATGTCCAGAGGACCAGATTTAGCTTTTTTAGAATTTTCTACCTGGATTATTGAGCATGTATCAGGGTGTCCTGAGAACGTTCGGCTTTCCTTTTTGCTCGTGGGTGGAGATGCTCTGTACAATTCGGAAACAAGTTCAGCTTTGTTAGGCAGGCTTCCGTTTCCTCTCTCGAACCGCTGAGGAGGTTCTGGGCTGTCTTGCCTGTTGTGGCACGAAACGGTGCTTTGACCAGGCCTGTTGGCCCTGTGGTGCGCGTCCACGCTACTCTGCTACTGGTGTCGCCCGCTGCTCAGCCTCAAGTGTGGGCCTCTTGTGTGCAGGGCGTCGAGAGAGTGAATGTTGACGTGAGTGCGCTCTGTGGCCGCTGGGTTCTCTGGAAGATGAGAAGAACGGTCTGGGCCTCCTCCTGCTTTTTCCTCTAGTCACAGCGACTCTGGATTTTATCCAGGGCCTCGCCAAACACACCTGCAGGCTCCACGGCCTGTTGGAGGAAGGTGGCACGTTGACTCTCTGGCAGCTCCGTCAGAGTAAGCCACAAGTGGCGTTGCGCCACAACAGTTTCTGCCATGCTTTTCCCAATAGCCATTGCTGCTATGCCTGAGAGGCGAAGGATGAAATCAACTGTCCTTTGGGCTTCCTCTAATGGTTCTGCCACCTTCTTTTTCGCTGACGTGGATTCTTACAGCTCCTGTATCTTCTCTGTTTGGTACGCTTGGAGCATGGCTGCTGTGTTGAATGCACGCGCTGCGAGGCATTGTGCACGGTAAATCTTTTCCAGCTGGGTCGCTGAGAAACGACACGGTTTGCTGGGAAGCGTGGACTTATTCGCCGACGTCTTTGGCGCCAGTTGCGCTGCCAGTATCGTCCATGGGCGGGTTCTGCAGTAGTCCCGCCTGTTCCATGTTCTCAAGGTCCAAGAACTTTGAGAGTGGGAGGTTTAGTGGCGCCCTTGGTGACGACCATGACCTTGTCAGCTCTGTCAAAAAGTCTGGGAACACCGGCAACTTGTGTCTCACCGAGGTCTGTTGCCTCGGAAGAAAATAGTTCCCTGCTAGTCTCGTCTGCTGCTGTCGTGGTGGAGGGGCTGGCCACGGAACTTTCAGCGACTCGGCCGCCCTGCGGCACAGGTCAAAAAGGGCTGAGGTGGACCCATCCGCTTCGACAAGTACCGCCGTTACTACCTGGGAGAGGTCGCCCGCCTCGTCTTCTGCGTCTTGTTCCGCTTCGTTGTCGGAAATCTTGCCTGAGGCCGTCAGAGAAATCTCATCAGACAGTAGCATGTCGCGTACGTCGTATTTGAGAACTGTTTCGTTGAGCTCCTCTCTCGACTGGTTCGCCATGTCCACCTTGTCGTGCCATGATATCACCACCACATCGTCCATGTCGTCCGACTAAAGCTCTGCCGTGGACCTAAGAGCCTCTGTCAGTAGCGGGTCTTTCGCCGCGCTCGATGTGCTCAGCGTCTTTGCTAGGATATCGACTCACTTTTCCAGCGTCGCGTGACAGAGTCGGCTGCAGTGCGAGCACGACTCCGGGTTGGTCAGCGCAGCCTTCGCGTGCAGCATTCCGAGACACATCGGGCAGGCTTCTTGGGTATCCGATTCCGAGATGAAAAACCTGCAGGCACTCAGACATGGATGTGACCCTGGGCTTCCCGGTCTTTTGTTGTCCTTGTTGGAAGCCTTCGCCTTCTTCTTACTCTTCTCCGGAGTCATGGTGGTCACCGTGAGATGAGAGAGAAAAGTAAAAAACTTGTTAGCAGCGCTAAACAAGTAAGGTGTCGTCCTTCGTGTACTCGTTAGCAGCGCTAACCGAGTAAAATTAAGTCCTTCGTCGTCCGCTCGCTAGTAGCCCTACCCGAGTGAAGTGAAGTCCTTCGTCGTTGTCCTCGTGCTGTTTGTGAGAGCCTCCAGTTAGCCATTGCTAAACGTGGGGTACTAGCCAGTTAGCTCCTTCGCTAAACTGACCTGAAACAGCGAAAATGTCACTTTAGCCAATCTCTTTTGTCTTCTCCACGTTGAGAGTGAGATTGTTGTGTCCGCACCACAAGGCCAGGTGGCTCACCTCATCCTGTAGTCCGTCTCATCGTTGTTGCTGATGAGACCCACCACTGTTGTGTCGTCCGCAAACTTGATGAAGTGGTTGGAGCTGTACGATGGTGTGCAGTCGTGTGTTAGCAGGGTGAATAGAAGGGGGCTCAGCACACATCCTTGTGGGGCTCCTGTATTCAATGTGATGGTGCTGGATGTGTTATTCCCGACCCGTACTGCCTGTGGTCTCCCGGTCAGGAAGTCTAGCAGCCAGTTACACATTGAGGTGTTCAGCCCCAGACTGTCCAGTTTAAGGATGAGCTGTTGGGGGATGATGGTGTTGAATGCCGAGCTGAAGTCAATGAACAGCATTCTAACATAAGAGTCTTTCGTGTCCAGATGTGTGAGAGCTGTGTGGAGGGCAGAGGAGATGGCATCGTCGGTTGAGCGATTAGACCGATATGCAAATTGGAAGGGATCCAGGGAGACAGGGAGGACAGATTTGATGTTTTTCATGACTAGCCGTTCGAAGCACTTCATCAGTTCCAACTTGTTTTAAAGATAATTTAGCAAGATGATCTGCTACATCATTCCCCTCTATATTCTTATGAGCAGGTGTCCACATGAGCGTAGCCTGTACCTTAGCTTGTGTAAGTCTAAATATAACTTCATATATTTCATATACGAATTCCTGATGACTGTTGGATGAGAAATTCAAAATAGACATTAACGATGATAATGAATCTGAACATATAAGTACTCTATTTTTCATATTTTGTTCTACCCATTGTAACGCCATTAGAATTGCTAACATTTCCACTGTATACACAGCTAAGTGATCAGACGTTCTTTGCTTCATAATTATATTTAGCTCAGGAATAACATAAGCAAATCCTGTTTTACCTGATTCTGAATCCTTTGAACCATCTGTATATATAGTAAGAAAAGATGTATATGCATTGTTAAGTTTATCTTGTACAAAATCTACACAATTTATATCTTTATTAAACTGTATTTTTTCATAGACCTCTAAATCTACAGTCACATTTGGAAATAACCAAAAAGGTGTAACTGAATATGGTACAGCAGCGCAATATCTTTTTTCTTTTATTCCCATTTCTGTAGCACATTTATTTGCTGCCCAAGCAAAACAGTCTATTTTAGCCTTTCCACTCTCCCAACATGGCGTCAAAATTCTTACTGCTGGATGGTGCTCTTCCTTATGTCCCTGTAAGCTTACCCAATAATTCATCATGTTTTGCTTGTATCTTAATTGTAACGGGAGCTCCCCCATTTCCACCTGCGCTGCACCTGATGGAGGTCTTCATGGCTCCACAGCATAATCTTAAAGCTTGATTCTGAATTACGTCCAATTTATTAAGTGTAGTTTTCGCAGCCTGCCTATACACTATGCATCCATAGTCCATTACCGACCTTATCAGAGCAACATAAATCTTTTTTAAATTGACTTTATCTGCCCCCCAATCTAGTCCTGTTAAACACCTCATCAAATTCACAACTTTTTTACATTTTCCCTCAATATATTTGACATGATCATCCCAAAGGAGTTTTGAATCAAGCATGATTCCCAGAAACCGAAATTTACTTACTTTTTCTAATTTTTCCCCATACAGTGTTAAATCTATTTCCTCAATCATCCTTCTACTAAAAACAACTGTCTTTGTCTTATTTACTGAGAATTTAACTCCCCAGTCATAAGCCCAATTTTCAACAGATTTAATGGCATTTTGCATTTTTTCATATACAAATCTAACGTTTCGTCCTCTTCTCCACAAGGCTCCATCATCCGCAAATAACGATTGCATGATATTCTTATCAAGTCCAGAGAAAACATCATTTACCATGATTGAAAACAGTAAAGGACTTATGATACTGCCCTGTGGAGTTAGATGAAGAAATGAGGCGTGCTGCATGTTTTATAGTAAGGGGGCGGAGCCCTCTTACACATGCAACAACCTCATTCGCCTTGACAGACGTGATTGAAAGTGTCTTCACAGGTGAACCACGTGGGGGCGCTATTTCCCATACGTATCTGTTGCACCGCAGTGACCCGACTGAAAGGGAACAGTCCAGTTAATTAATTTAGTTACATTTCGTTTAACGTGTTTTTAATAGTGTGTTCAGTTTAATTATCAATGTTTGTGTGACATACAGTTTGTGGTGTTGAATAAATAAATAAAAAATAAACCTGTGTCTTCATTTTCAACTTTAATAATACGCAACATGTTACGCATCGTTTAAATCAAGTAACTTGAGTCCAGATAGCATCATTTAGCTCAGATCACTTTATATATCTCCCACACTAACATTATCATTGTTTATTATTATTAAACTGTTATTATTTAGCACATTTAGTATGTTCTAGTGCAGCGCGACATGTGAAATATCCGCCTGCCTCGTTCAATAAACAGTGATATTAGAACTGGATCCAGCTGTGTCTCTTCCAACACAGATGTTGGTCACAGCAGCTACATTCAGGTGTAGATTAATTAAATATAAGACTCGAAATATATTCCCATCAGTCCTAGCTCAGAAAGCGGTGTGTGTCCGCCGCCATTGTTGTTGAAAGAAATAGGACGTCCGCACGTGCGTGTGTGCATGTGGTTTAACACAAAGCCTCAGCGGGAGATGTTTATGTTATCAACAGGGGGTCAGCGAAAAACCTCCACTCTGGAAGGTGGATTCAGAAACCTCCGGATTCAAAGAGGGGGGCCAGTGGTGTCGTGTATATGATCAGCAGAACCGCAGAGAGAAAGGTGTGGTTTCACGCCGTGTAAACAGCCCCTAAATTTAGATACTTCATTTATCCAACATCCAGCTTTACAGTGGGGTCTTTGGACTACCGGTACCTTTTAAGACAGATTGCTTCAAACAAATACGGTACATTTGATAACAGTGGGAATAAAATAATAATTAAATCAAAATAAGAGCTGGTAGCTGGCCCACGAGGACTTCCGAGCAGGACACACACCACCAAAGGTCCAGCGCTCCATCCGGAGCTCACCGGGACTTCCTTCATCTCTTTCAACTGGCCAACAAGGACCTCCGAGCGGGGAAAGTAAAATTTAGTAGCTACATACAAGTATTTATTAAAATTAGTAGGTTTAAGAGTCTAGAACATTGCAAGAGTGTGTGAAGTAGTGGTGTAACGGTACACGTGGGTGTACCGAACTGTTTCGTTACGGCACGTTTGGTTCGGTCCACCTGCGTACCGTTTTGGTTATTTTTATCACTCATTAAATTTTATTAACGAGAGAATATCCGCCTGGGAACAAAAATTCCTAAGCGTGTTTCAGCACGGCGCTATGATCTTGCAGCACGTGCAGCAATAGTAGCCTAGCTTCTCGTTGCGGTCTCCTGTTTAGGAACATTATGGCTTTCTTGTTAAAAGACGTGAACAAATCCAAAGCTGTGTGTGGACATTGTTTCATGGAGATTGGATCTGCAACAGCAACACGCCTAACTTGTTAACGCACTTGAAACAACATCATCCGAACGCACTTGAAACGACATCATCCGAATGTGAACATCTCTTCTACAAAGTACAAGCAAGAAAAGCAGCTTGTTGCAAACACCGAACAGCAGCTGCATTTAAACAACCGTTATCAGGTAATTCAGATCGGTCCAGAGCAATAACACAAGCTGTAGGAGATTTTAAAGCTCTGGATCTACGTCCGAATGTTGTTGATGCGCTGACTTTAAAGTTACTGAGCCCTGCTACGACATCCATCATGTCAACACTTCAGTTAAAAAGTTATACACACACACACACACCGGTAAAATAAAACTGGTTCATGTATGAACTTAAAATTGACTCTGAAACTCGTAACTGTTTGTACATTAAAAACAATAAACTGTAAACTATGCAACGAAATGACAATAATTGAGGAAAACATAATTGAAATGATAACAATTGAAATATTAAATAAGAACGAAAGAAATATTATCATAAGTTGTGTGTACCGACCACCTAGTTTAAATATTGATTTATTTTCAGATAAAATTGTTGAACTATTAAATAAGAACTATAATAAAACAATTTTTTTATGTGGTAACTTTAATGTCGATTTGGCAAATAAGACAGAATCAAACAGTATTAATACATTTATAAATTCAATGCAATCTTTAAATCTTTATCCATTAATTTCTAAGCCTACAAGAATCACAACTCATAGCACAACAATAATAGACCATATTTTTACAAATACGACTAATGGGGATGTATTCGGTGGTATATTAATGAGCGACATTAGTGATCATCTACCAGTCTTTACATTTTATCAAAAGTATCAAACTATTCCACTTACAGTTCCAAAAAAGACATCATTTATAATAAATACATCAAAGAAAGCATTAGATAAATTAAAGATGATCTAACTAAACAAAACTGGGAAAGTGTATATGTTAATGATGTAAACAAATCATACGATGTGTTCATGAATATTTTAGAAGCATTATATAAAAAAAACTGTGTAGTGAAAACTTCCACTACAAAGAATCATAGATCAACAGTGGATGACAAAAGGTTTGAAAAATGCCTGTAAAAAGAAAAACTATTTATATTCATGCTTCCTAAAATGTAGAACAAAGGAAGCTGAAGATAAGTACAAACAATACAAAAATAAATTGGTTGGGATTATAAGAAAATGCAAGAAAGAATATTACAGTGAATTGTTGGATAAAAGTAATGGGGATATGAGGGCGACGTGGAAAGTTGTGAATGGTGTGATAAATAAACATAAGGTAAACAAAGGTATTCCACAGAACTTTAGAGTAAATAATACGGAAACAAATGATAAAAATGAAATTGTTAATGGTTTACATATTGCAGTTCTGACAATAAAGTTGACTTTGACTTTTAATCAGTATTTTGTCAATGTCGGAGCTAACCTTGCAGCTACGATCCCAGTAGTGAAAAATAATATGAACCATTTGATCAGGGAGTGTTCTGACAATATGTTTCTGAAGGAAACTATTAACCACTTTCAATATCTCGTCTTTATCAATTGTATAGAAAAAAATCAAAAGATTGTTTGAATATGGACATGTCGTTTGTGAAAAACATCATAAGTTATGTGATTGAACCATTCACTTACATCTGTAATTTGTCGTTTACAACTGGAGTATATCCGGATGGAATGAAGGTAGCTAAAGTGGTACCGTTTTTTAAAACCGGTGACAAATGTGAATTTAATAATTATAGACCGATATCACTATTACCACAGTTTTCTAAAATCTTGGAGAAATTATTCGGTATTGGATTAGACAAATTCATTGAACAACACAAGATTATCACAAATAATCAATATGGTTTTAGAAGTGGTCATTCTACATCAATGGCACTTATGGATTTTGTTGAAAAAGTATCTACTGCTGTTGACCAACAACACAATTGTGTTTATGTTTTTGTTGACTTAAAAAAGCATTTGACATTGTTAACCATAGTACAGTATTCTCCTTACCAAATTACACAAATACGGAATAAGAGGTTTAGCCCTAAATTGGGTGTGTAGTTACTTAGACAACAGAAAACAATATGTGCAATTGGATGATGTGAAATCAGAGCAATGTACGGTTACATGTGGTGTACCTCAGGGATCCATTCTCGGGCCGAAATTATTCCTTTTGTATGTTAACAATATAGTTAAAGTGTCTAATTTCATGAAATGCATTCTTTTTGCTGATGACACAACTTTTTTCTGTTCTGGAAATAATATCAATCAATTACTGGATTTATTGATTAATGAGTTTCTAAAGATTCAAAATTTTCTAAAGATTCAAAATTGGTTTAGACTTAACAAATTGTCATTAAATTTGGAAAAAACAAACTACATGATATTTAGTAATAAAAAACAATCAATTGACATTCCATTTCTGATCGATGACTCATTGATTCAAAGAGTCAATGAGGTCAAATTCTTGGGTGTAGTTATTGATGATAAGCTGTCATGGAAACAACATATAAATTTGGTCAAAACAAAAATATCCAAATCAATTGCAGTATTTTATAGAGTTAGATATCTATTTAATGATAAAGCATTGTATCTATTGTATAACTCAATCGCTGTACCACATTTGATTTATTGTATAAGTGTATGGGGTAAATCTTGTAAAACCATCACATTCCCTCTTTCTATTTTGAAGAAAAAAATTATAAGAGTTATAACAAGAAAACATTACTGTCACCCATCTAATGAGTTATCAAATATTCAAATGTATTTTGTGAAAAGAGTTAGCAACTATAATCTCAAGGGAAAATATATTTTTGTCAAACAGAAATTCAGAACAAGTTTGAAGGGAAGATCTACTGTGATACAGGGTGTTGGACTGTGGAATAATTTAAAGTCAGATTTTAAGGAAGCCAAATCGATTCCTGTCTTTAAGAAACTTGTTAAAGTTGATTTGTTGAACAAATATAAATGACTGTATTGAGTATATATAATTATTGGTTAAACGAGTTGTTTACTTATTTAGTTATTATAGAACACTTAGTTTGTATTAGATGAAAAAAAGGAGCAGATTTAATAAGATATTTTCTTCATCTGCTGCCTTTCATTTTATGTTTTTTCTTTTCATTTTTTTAATATATATGTCATTTGTTGTATTTCATTCTTATAAAATGAATAAACTTTATTAAAAAAACTATGGTAATTTAATAAATACAACGTAAAACTCAAGATGCCATCTAGGCTCCAGCAAACTGGTTTGTCCACTTGCGGTGTTTACTGCTTGGTGGGGAAACAGTTTGCTGGAACTCCTCTGACTGATGAGGCCCTCCAGATGGAGGGTGAAACGTTTCTATAACAAAGAAACTGTTCAGATGATCCAACTGAGAATTATTGGATTTGGTACCTGGATTAATGAGCATGAACTTTCTTGTTTTCATTCTGTTATTTAACCGGTTGATGAAGATGTCGATGACGACAACGTCAAAGGCCTCTCTTGACTGTTTTAATAATGTTTTTATTTTCCTTTTAGAGTTTAGTTGCTTCAATAAAAAGTTAAGCAGCTTTAATTACTGAAACAACTGCAGTTACGTTATTTTTTTAGAGCAGAATATCTGGTTCCACACTGCTCCTGTGGAATCGGATATTCCTGGTTCATGCAGTCAAAACATAGATGGGTAAAAATACCCCAGAAAAACACTGGTTCCTGAAAAATGGTTCCTGCAGTGGACACACAGCTGTAGTTTAGAGTGTGTGTGAAAAATCCACATTTTCTCTTTACAGATTTAACATTTTTCTTTCCTTTTTAAATTCTAAAAGAATCCAGACACCAATTCATTGGTGTGAACCTGCAATACAGACGAACAGAGCTAACACTGAAAATAAATCCAATGTGGCATCCTTTCCCACTCAAAACATCCTCATGAAATGCAGTTAGTTGTGCTCCTTGCTCTGTTTGTTGCCGCAGCAGGCAGGATCTCCCTTTTTAGAAACCAAAGTGTTAGAGGTCATCTATTTGTTCAAATGGTGCTCTGTTTGCCAAAATGGCTGCATTTGTTAATGACTACACTGAACATAACAGATTTAATCTGTTTTCTATCCTTGTGTCATCTATTTGTTCAAATGGTGCTCTGTTTGCCAAAATGGCTGCATTTGTTAATGACTACACTGAACATAACAGATTTAATCTGTTTTCTATCCTTGTGTCATCTGTCAAATCTGTATTTAGATTTGCAGCAGAGACGGGATTAATCTCCATCGTGTAAGAGGATTTTGGCACAAAAGTTAAAGCTCTTTTACCTTTGCAATTTTCTCATCCAGCATTCTGAAGAATTCCTGCTGGCTCTCTGAGGAGTGGATGCTCCTGGGAAGAAAAACAAACAGATGGTGAGAGCTTCACAGCATCACCTCATGGTGTATACAGGTGCATCATCTAAAAAAATTAGAATATCATGAAAAAGTTTTTTTTTGTCAATCATTTCAGAAAGTGAAACTCATATCATAGATTCATTACACAGAGTGAACTATTTTGAGCCTTCATTTCTTGTAAATTTGATGATTACTGTATGGCTTACAGATAATGAAAAAACAAAATTCAGCGTCTCTGAAAATTAAGAATATTATGAAGAGGTTCAATATTGTAAACCACGTGTCACACCCTGATCAGCTGATTAAAAACTCTTCAGTTGATCCAAAATGCTGCTGCCAGAGTTTTAATGAGAGTTGATAGGAGAGATCATATCTTTACAGTTTTAGCTTCTCTCCATGCGCTCCCTGTCAAATTTAGAACAAAATTCAAATCTTACTTCCAACCTACAAAGCCCTCAAGCTCTCTTTGCTATTTTACGCTGGGTAACACCATTCT
>JBBPBX010043104.1:0-19310 GCA_038048925.1 Garcialebias charrua | reverse complement strand
GTAAATCCGGAACCTCGTAAGTAAGAGCGCTCGTAAATCGGGGACCACCTGTATATATAAAGTAAACAGACTTCAGCCTACCATAATTCATTAACATTTAGCTCAAAATAAAATACAGTCTTCACAGTTTTTTAACCATATTGATTCATATTTAGTAAATATTTTTTTTAAAAATTCAAAACCTGTGCAAACCTGCATTAAAATCTCTTGTGAACTGTAATTTATAAACATAAATTGTATCATTTAGAAGAACTGGCTCCAGTCGATGTGTCTCATCTGTTCTCTCCAACCTGTTAAAAGACAAATTACATTAAGTTTGTTGTACAACTTGTCTATAAGTTTTAGTATAATATGAGAAAAACTGTTACCTTTGAGCTGCAGCTGCATCAGAACTTCTCCCGCGTTATTCTTGTTTCATGCTGGAGCTGTGTGGACCTTTATCTACATGAAGGAATAACTTACATTGCTTCCAGCGCATTAAAAATAAAACTACCGTATTTTCCTGAATATAGGTTGCGGCTTTTTATCATTTTTGCATGCCCTGCGACCTATATTCAGGTGCGACCTATTCATGGCTTTTTATAAAATAAGCTGATTTGTAATAATTTACAATAATGCCATCTAACAAATATATATTTTTTAGGTGTTTATCCTGCTAAAATTATTCATTTATTAAAGAAAAGTTCAGTGCAGACACATGTTTGCTATAATTTTTATCAAACAAATTTTTTTTTTAAGTGTTAATCTTCTTAAAATCCTTGCTGTGCGCTCCTGTGGCAGACATTTGCAGCAGAGCTAAACACGGTCCACATTTTGGCGTAGGTGCGACCTATATATGGATCTTTCAAATTCTTTGGCAATAATTGGACAATGCAACCTATATTCAGGCGCGACCTATATTCAGGTGCGACCTATATTCCAGAAAATACAGTAAACCCCTCAACTTCCACTGAGCTGTCTGTTCATAAATCCTTTGTGAGACAGCAGGAGATGGAGAGAAATCTTTGCAGCAAACTTCGTTGGTCGGCTGCTTTCACTTTCATCTTCTACGCATTTTAGCGTATTTCCAAAATACTGTATCAAAATTTTATTTGACACTTCTTGCAAACAACCATTCTCTTGTTAAGCTCTGTCTTCCCCCAGAACGTTGTAGGATCTGAAATTAGTTTTAAAGACGAAGGAGCGGGTTGAATCGCGCTGTCCTCCTGCTCCATGCTAGCAGGCTCCATTCAGATAAAGGGATCTGGCTAACTAGATTGCTGTACGGTGGCCTACACGGCCAAAATTATACGGTGACCAAACAGACACAAAATGTAATATGCAGTACGCTCAAGAGTAAGAGTGGAAAAAAATGTAAAATTAAATATGTTTTAAAATCGATTTTGGGGCTTTTAGAATTGATTCTAAATCGCCAGGACTTAGAATCTACATTCTTTAAAAAATATATTTTTTTTTCCTGCACCCCTGCGGAGTGCTGAAGAGGGTTTTATCAAAACTTTGCTAAAGTTGAACTTCATTTTTTCTTCTTTAAGTTTTTGTAGTTTAAGTAGGTTGTTTGAGTCCTAAAACCTTATTTCTCCTCTTCTTTACTTTTCTTCATCGCTGCTTTCTGCTCATCTGAGGGTCTTCCTCAGACTGCAACTTTTAACCACACCCCATAACTTTGAGGGGTTGGTCAATTTGAACCAACCAGAATGAAACGGCCGGACTTATACCCAATTTGGCTCTACTTTAGCCTGGCCCTCGCCTTCCTGCACAGCTCCGCTCAATTCTCATTTCCCTTCACTGCACAGTCTGGGACTTCTCTCATAGACAACGATTTCTCCGGTAGATTTTTGACCGGACCAATCAGAGAACAGAAGGGGCGGAGTTTTTGGCCCCTAACCCACGCCCCCACCTGTCCCAGCGCAGCCAGCGAGCATTCGCATGTTCTCATTCAAAGCGATGCAAAGCGATGCAGGACTGTTTTATATGTGACACAAATTTATTAATTTCCCCTTCTTAATCCCTTATCTGGAGTTTTCTTTTTTTTTTTTGCCAAAAGTAAGTGATCATCGCTCCCTCCTCCTCCTTCCTCCTCTCCCTCCGCTGAGTGAAATGAACAAGGAAATGCCTCAGGTTGTCACGAGAGAATTAAAGTCAGGTTTTACGTTGCTGCCCGAGTCCCATCAGATTTCCTGGTCTTCTGGTGTGTTGGACCAGCGATCCATGGTTTTATTTTATTTTATTAGGACGTTTTATTAACATATAAACACAGAATATGCAGCGCGGCAGCCGGCAGCGAGAGACAATTCAGCAGGAGGCGGAGCTGAAGTCAAGTTCAGCAGACCACGGGGGAGCAGCCATCAGCAGAGGCCACGCCTCCAGCAAGAATCGTTTCTCTATAACAGAAAGTCCAGACCCTAGTACGAAGCGAAGTGAAGGACAAGGGTCTGGTTTTAACCAGACTAGCTCTACTTTAATTAATTATTATTTTAATCTTCTTTGCTGAAAAGTCCTTAAATAAGATCAATGTAACCCTTCTATCTTTAAGTGAGATTAAAACCAATAAAAAACACTTTTGTTAACCTTGTACTGTAAACAAAAAACAAGTTTGCCATATTTTTGTACTACAGGTATTCCTGTAAGAAAAACCACAAAGCATGTTGTTAGTTATTCCCAGTAAACAATTATTTAATTACAGGAAACCATTACTACATCTCCATAATGTGAATAAAAGTCTGTCAGTCTTCTCAATGCAGAAAAGGGGGTCGTGGGTCTCACACTACACATGAATCTTTTGAACAGGGACAAGACTTTTTCTGTTATCATCCTGAGTTACAATCATTGAAGAGTAGTTTGGTTGGACGTTGGTATAAGGTGATACCAGAATTTCCTGGGTGATCTGTTTTAACTAAAAACGTCCATTTTAGGTTCACAGAAAGGGCTTTGAGATATTAGATTTATTGGGTCTTTGGTTGACTTTGCACACAATAAAAGTCTCTTTTGGACATTTTCCAGACTTTGGGATGCTGAGAAAAGGTTTAAACTGTCTCAGGTCTGAAACGGGGTGGAATTGTTTTCCTTGGGAGAGGAATGTTTCAGTTGTTTTTGTTTGAGGGAAAGGAGTTTCTTTTTTTCCTTTAAGAGACATCTTCAAGGAATGAAGTCATTCAGTTCTAATGATCAGAAAAATAACTAAATGTTGTAACAATCTCAAAGTCAAGCATGCATGTATATCTCTACATCAGTGAAAATGTGAAATAGTATATACTGTAGTAGAGTGCATTAATGCTAATGGAGAGGCCCAGTTCATGCAGAAAGATTAGTGGCTTCAGGTGAAATCTTTAGGATTTTCAGAGTCAACTTTTTCACTCCTTCCCTGCGTCTATTGCTGTGACAACACAACAAATCATCCCCTCTCAATCAATAAATATAAATAAAAATAATTATGAAGCCTCCAGTGCATGCCAGTGGAGGTGCCATCTTTCCTAACATTAACCCTTAAATAAACCTGGAATTGAGCGGGTTCTACTTATTATAGAATGTCATCTTGTGTCTTCTCCAAGTATCTCGTCGTGTAAAGCCCACACCACAAACATGGCAGCTGAATGCTTTCTCTCTCGTGTGCACGGTCATGTGTAGTGTAAGACAAGACTTCTGGATGAACTTCTTTCCACAGTCTTCACAAGGAAAACATCAAGATTCAGTGATAAGCTTATCTTTCAGGTGAATTAACATGTGTTTCTTAAGATGGGACGTTTGGAGGAATCTCTTATCGCACTTGTCACAGGCAAATAGACTCTGTCCTGTGTGGAGCAAGGCATGCCAGTTTAGACTTTGACGACTAGAAAATGTTGCGCTGCAGTCACTGCAGCAGAATGGTTTCTCTCCTGAGTGGCTGGTCGTGTGAGCAACAAGATACTTGTGTGATCTGAAGCGTTTATCGCAGCAGCTGCAAGCAAAGGGTTTTTCATCTTTATGAATTAACATGTGTTCATTCAGATGACCTTGTGTGTAAAAACTTTTCTCACACCCCACACTGGAATGGTTTCTCACCAGTGTGGTGCATCATGTGAAGTTTGAGACTGGACAGATGGCTAAAGGCATTTCCACATTTATCACAAACAAATGGTTTCTCTCCTGTATGAACTCTCATGTGGCGTTTTAGATCATGCGGAAATCTAAACATTTTACCACAATCAACACAAGAAAATTGTTTCTCTTCTGTATGAAGTATTGTGTGACGTTTTAGATGATACAGATATCTAAACATTTTACCACAATCAACACAAGTAAATGGTTTCTCTCCAGTATGAACTCTTGTGTGGCATTTTAGGTGAGATGGAAATCTAAGAGTTTTACCACAATCAACACAAGTAAATGGTTTCTCTCCAGTATGAACTCTTGTGTGACGTTTTAGACGATACTGAAATCTAAACATTTTACCACAATCAACACAAGTAAATGGTTTCTCTCCAGTATGAACTCTTGTGTGGCATTTTAGGTGAGATGGAAATCTAAACGTTTTACCACAATCAACACAAGTAAATGGTTTCTCTCCTGTATGAAGTTTTGTGTGGCATTTTAGTTGAGATGGAAATCTAAACGTTTTACCACAATCAACACAAGTAAATGGTTTCTCTCCAGTATGAACTCTCATGTGGCGTTTTAGATGAGACGGAAATCTAAACATTTGACCACAATCAACACAAGAAAATGGTTTCTCTCCTGTATGAAGTATTGTGTGACGTTTTAGATGAGACGGAAATCTAAACATTTTACCACAATCAACACAAGTAAATGGTTTCTCTCCAGTATGAACTCTTGTGTGGCATTTTAGTTGAGATGGAAATCTAAACGTTTTACCACAATCAACACAAGTAAATGGTTTCTCTCCAGTATGAACTCTCATGTGGCGTTTTAGATGAGACGGAAATCTAAACATTTGACCACAATCAACACAAGAAAATGGTTTCTCTCCTCTATGAAGTATTGTGTGACGTTTTAGATGAGACGGAAATCTAAACATTTTACCACAATCAACACAAGCAAATGGTTTCTTTCTGTTTTTACATCTGGTCTCTACATTTTGAACCACCAAACTGGAAGGTCCTTCACCTAAATGCGTGCTCACGTGTTTCTGAAACAGTGGCTTGTTGGGGAATGATTCAAAACACTCCAGGCAGCTGAAGGTTTTTTTAGAAGTTTTGCGTCCCAGTTTACTTTTTGCTATTAACTTAGAGGACAAAGGTTCCCTCCAATCATAATCTTCCTTTGCAGACCCAGAAACGGACACAGTTTCCATCCAATAATCAGTCTCATCTTCACTGACTTCAGTCTCAGAAGAATCTGAAGCCTTTTTGTCGTTCTTCGTGGGTAAAATATTATTTGGATCATAGTTTCTGTGTGATTCTGGTTCTCCACAGACCTCTCTACTAGTTTGTGTCTCTCTGTTGTCTTCAGCTTGGATTCGATGAAGCTGTGATACCTCAGGCATGTCATCGTTTTCACTCCACACTGCGAGCTGCTCTCCCTCCTGATTGATCCACAGCTCATCCTCTTCCTTCTTTATTTGAACAATGTCTACGTCCTGCTGGTCTAAACTGGAGCTCCATAGATGAAGGTCCTCCTCTTTTTTAATCACCAACAGCTGCTGGTCCTCTGCAGGAGACACACAAACATCATGGTAACATCATAGATTAACCTGAACTACTCAATACTTAAACTATGAGGTTTTGTTAAACGAGCTAAAAGGTTCTATAAACCTGGATCTCTACTTTTCACAGAAAGCTCAACTACAGGGTAGATGAAGCTAATTGTACCAGTTTGCTGAGTTTGCAGTCCAAACCAGTGTTGTTTTTGACAGCCATTTTGATATCAGTTTTAGTCATAGTCTTTTAGACTAAAATACTTCTTAGTTTTAGTCTGTTTTAGTCATTTCTATATTTAATGGTTTTAGTTCAGTTTAAATCGACAAAAACTTAAAAAATTTAAGTCTAGTTTTAGTCTTAAAAAAAAAACATATTAGTCAGCTAAAAAAAGTTAATTTTGGGTTTAGTTCCTCTTTAAAGTATGTTGAACAAACAGGCAACACATAGGCAACATACAAAATGAAGGTAAAAAACAGAATATAGACATAAAAACGTCGCAGATAATAAATATAACGACCAACCTGTGTTGGTAAATGGCTGTTTGAACCATCTTTCTATACATACATTGTTCAAAGATTAGAGGAAATTTGACTTCCATCTAATTTCTGTGCAAAACGTTAGGTCTGAAATTGTTAAGTGTTTTTGAAATGTTATAAATAAACACTATAGATAACCAATTAAAACATAACACACTGCTGCCTGCATCGCTTCACACGTCCTCCACAGAACGACAGAAATATCTGCACTTAGTGAAAAAAGAGAGCCCCCCATTTAAATGAGATTGGGTCACGTCAAAGAGGATTACATCTGTGGGTGGATCAGGCCTCATTTGTCACAATATTATTTTCACTTTTGCAGGCATGACAGCCGATAAAAAAAGTTCAAGTCCACAATATTTGGGTTGTCAAGGCCAAAAAGAAAATGACACTGGGTAAAAAAAAAATGAATAAATGAAAAAGAAGGGAATTGTATAATTATAGTTCAGAAAGTCTATTTTTTTATTTTTTGCTCGTTATTCTATTGCACAATTCATAATCCAAATCAAAATAATAATAAATGGAGCACTGAGTTTGTCACTGAAGATTATAGAATTTATCTGACAATACTTTATGCAGTTATTATAAATCAAGTCAGCTGTTTTGTCGACCAGTCATCATCTCGAAGGGAGAGGTAGTTTTTATTTTAATCACGATGGTTACTGAACAACACGATAAAAATCCACTTTTTGGATGAGTTTTGTACCTGCATGTGACAAACGCTGAAATAACTTCATTTATTTACTCTCTGAAGAAAAAGAACGGCTTTTTCTCCGGTGAGTGTGCTTGTGAGTCACGGCTGAGTTCTTAACTCAAGTAGTCATGGGAGTTGTAGTTCTTTCCCTCTGACCTATCACAGTGTCTCTACACAGCCCCGACAACCAATCACAGAACTTGTAGTCGTCATGGGAGTTGTAGTTCTTTCCCTCTGACCTATCACAGTGTGTCTCTACAGCCCCGACAACCAATCACAATACATAAACAAACGCCACGGCCATTTTGAACAGAAAGTAGCTATCAGTTAGCAAAAGTTTCCGGACTTTTCAACACATAAAAACGCTTATAAACAGAGCAGTAAAATTCTGAAATATAGCAAATCACTTTCTACAGTTACACTAAGATCAACGCTCAGCAACACAGCGATTCAACTGTCGAAAACAATGACGGACTCTCACACCAAACCACTGAGCAGAAAAAGTTTCTGACAGCATATGCTTGTTTACCCGCTTCAAATGCAATAACTACACAACACAGCACTTCCTCGCAGTTTTATAAATGAGCTTATTAGGCAAAAAGTTGACGCGGAGGTCAAACGTGAATGCGCTATTCTGTGACAAGTCAGCAGGGAGTCCAAACAAACAGAACCAGAACCTGACCCACTGTTCTGTGAAGACGGAACACCACACACACAGCACAGCAGCGACAATTCTATGACCCAAACAGCTTCAAACAAGCACAGGATTTATAAAAAAAAATACATACATTCGGTTCTTCTCTTCTCACAGTTGGGCTGAATACAAAATAAGTCCATAAATCTTTTCTGGGCTGGCGGCCGGCCGGCCACCGACCGAGCCCCTTCGTGCAACATGCTGCTGCAGGATCTTCCATGGTCCAGTTTGAAAAGGAAGTCACAGGTGAGCGACGCGCAGCGCGTGGCCATGCTGAATAAACACTGCGGTGGTGGGCGTGACCAAACAGCTGACTTTCCGACACAGAATATAATTATGGGCACTTGGGCAGAAATATAAATTATTGATTGAACGAAACATTTTCGTTCAGTCTCGTCTCGTCTAACGAAAACTCACACACATTTAGTCACGTTTTAATCATTAAAGAGCAATGATTATTTAGTTACCGTTTCGTTATTGTCATGAAAAAAGGGGGCGTTAACGAAAAATTTACGTCAGCGTTACGTCAACGAAAACAACACTGGTCCAAACAAAACTGGTTGTGCCTCTTCTGGTTAGCGGCCAGAACAATACACATTCTAGCACACCTGTGATGAATCAATGCAACAACAATACTTAAGCAGCAAAACTGCAGCAATACAATTCTCTAGTGATGTCCCGATACCAATACTGATATCAGTATAGGGCCAGATACCAGCCGCAAATACTATACTGTACTATAAAACCACCCTGATTATTTGGACTAACACCACTTTTATACTTGGTGACATTTCCTCTTCCCTTTTGCAAGTACTGTACAGGTGCTGGTCATAAAATTAGAATATCATAAAAAAAAGTTGATTTATTTCAGTAATTCCATTCAAAAGTAAAACTTGTATATAATCATTCATTATATGCAGACAGATATATTTCAAATGTTTATTTCTTTTAATGTTGATTATAACTGACAACTAATGAAAACCCCAAATTCAGTATCTCAGAAAATTAGAATATTGTGAAAAGGTTCAATATTGAAGACACCTGGTGCCACACTCTAATCATCTAATTAACTCAAAACACCTGCAAATGCCTTTAAATGGTCTCTCAGTCTAGTTCTGTAGGCTACACAATCATGGGGAAGACTGCTGACTTGATAGTTGTCCAAAAGATGACCACTGACTAGTGATGAGCAAATGAAGCTTTTATGAAGCATTGAACCAGTTGGGCCAAATGTTTCAAAAATAAGTTCATTTGTTGAAGCTTCAGTTACAGTGACCTCTTGTGGCAATTTGCCATGCTGCTGTCGCCCAGATGAACGTCGCGATGCACGGGAGTAAAAAATTACTCAAAGCTATCAATATTAAGCAATATTAAGCAAATTATAATCAGAACCTATCGAATCACAATTATTCTATGATCAGTGACATGTTTTGTTGCTCATGGTAGTATATATTTTAGTCTCTGGACCAACAAGCCGTAGGACTCGATTATTTGGGCGTTAGCCCTTTAGGCGGTGTCGCTAGCTAGCGGCCTACCTCTGGGAGCCTGGTGGACCTAGCTGCTCTTCGGCGGCTGGGGTCTGCTGGAATATTAAGGAATTATAATGAATAATTGCGATAAGTTTTGTGGTTTGTTGTATTATGTATTGTTTGAATTGATTGTTTTGAATTGATTTTGTTAAGAAGGGGCAGAAATGATAAGAATTTATTCTTCTTCTGCTGCCTTACATTTTATAGGTATTTTCTTTTCTTTGTTCTTTATTGAATATGTATTGTTTTAATTGAAATGAGAGGAATGAATAAACAAACAAAACAAAACAAATTAGGCATTATGTTTTTGGCGGCACACACCAAAGAAGTTCAATGACTAGTGTTAAATAAACTACTTTACTGTGGTTTAAAAAAAACAAACATATTTTTAATTCATCAACTTTCTATGTTATTTGGTTTGAAAATGTATTTATGCGTACATGTTCTCAAATAAAGACTTATAAATATGCACTGAAGAGATTTAATAAAAATTTTGCAATAACATCGTGCTTGTGTCACTGTGACAGAGTCAGAGTCTCTATCATTCTTGAAAATAACAATGAAATGACATTTCCAGCATCTCATTGTGTTGCAGTGCCTAATCATAGAGGAGGTATATTGCCATGATGCTTCAGTCCAGTTCAAAAACGTTCAATACAAAAATAACTGGACTTTATTTGTAACAAATAAAGTCCAGTTGTTTTTGTATTGAACATTTTTGAATTTATCATGTCCTGCATGACTGAGAATCTTCACCAGCACCTTCAGTTCAGTTGTACACACCAAACACTGCACCTGTAGAAAAAGACTAATGTAAATAAAAAATTAATTTGAGCCCATACTGGCGTATGACTATTAAAATCAAATACATCATTTTACTGTAATTATATTACATGAGTTAAATTAGCCTGGTTAAAACCAGACCCTTGTCCTTCACTTCGCTTCGGACTAGGGTCTGGGACTTCTCCATTGAGAAACGATTCTGGTTGGAGGCGTGGCCTCTGCCTGAGGAACAAAACCATTGGATCTTAGAAAAATTTTGAACAAGGAAAGCATTCTGCTCCCTCCCCCTCAGAGCTCTGCCGAACTTGACATCTGCTCCGCCTCCTGCTGCTATTTCTCTCGCTGCCTGCATATTCTGTGTTTGTATGTTATAAAACATTTGAAAAAAATTAAATAAAACCATGTAGCGCTGGTCCAACACACCAGAAGTCCAGAAAATATGCAGGGACTCGGGCAGCAACGTAAAACCCTAGTTTAATTCTCTCGTGACAACCTGAGGCATTTCCTTATTCTTTGCACTCAACGGAGAGAGAGGAGGAGGAGGAGGAGGGAGGAGGGAGCGAACACTTGACTTTTGGCAAAAAAACAAAATAAAACTCCAGATAAGGGATTAAGAAGGGGAAATTAATACATTTGTGTCACATATAAAACAGTCCTGCATCGCTTTGAATGAGAACATGCGGCTGCTCGCTGGCTCTGGCTGCGCGCTGGGACAGGTGGCACTCAGCGGAGAGGAGGAGGAGGAGGGAGGAGGGAGCGATCACTTGACTTTTGGCCAAAAAAACAAAAGAAAACTCCAGATAAGGGATTAAGAAGGGGAAATTAATACATTTGTGTCACATAAAACAGTCCTGCATCGCTTTGAATGAGAACATGCGGCTGCTCGCTGGCTGCGCTGGGACAGGTGGGGGCGTGGGTTAGGGGCCAAAAACTCCGCCCCTTCTGTTCTCTGATTGGTCCGGTCAAAAATCTACCGGAGAAATCGTTGTCTATGGGAGAAGTCCCAGACTGAGCAGTGAAGAGAAATGAGAATTGAGCGGAGCTGTGCAGGAATGGCGAGGGCCAGGCTAGAGTTAAATGGGTTAGATAATATCTTCACAGCTGAACATTACTATAACTTTGTTGACATATTTAAATGCCAAAACCACCTTATCATGAGCAAGCAGAATGAGGTGTTCCCACATGTTAGAACAACCTCTTTTCTTGGCTGGCTCCAGAATCACTCAATTTCAACTATATCAACAACGCAACAGCAAAAACACACCTACTCTCCAACACATTACTGTACAAACATTTTAGAGCTGTTTTATAGTGTTGAGTGCTCTGAATTCAAAACGGTCTCAACCGGTCACCTGTCAGAATTGAGACGAGGCAGTGCCAGGGAATCAGTTCACTGGACGGCGAACCAGTCAAGCGATTCATTCAAACAACGAAGCAGTTTGTGTGTTGGACGTTTTGTGACTTCTTCCGCACCAAAACAGGCTCCGAGTAAATTTTGCATTTCCTTTGGAAATCAAGATCCCAGAGTCTGGAGTTAAGAGAGAAGAAACACATAATCCACGTTGCTTGAGGTCCAATGTCAAGTTTCCACAATCACTAGCCGTGTTTCCATCAAGGTTTCTAGCTGCGCAATTTGAAATAGCGCAGCAGAAAAGCTTAATGGAAACGGCAAATTGCGAGGTTACTTCCTGAATTACGCTAAAAAGTTTTTACGCTCGCTTGAGGTGGTTTTTGGGATTTGAGATGCGCTAAACGACAAATGGAAACACATTTTCCGACTCATTTCTGACGTAGCGAAAATTCACGTCACGTGACGTTCAGCTGTTTCCGCTCCGGACAACATGTAACATCGCTAAAACTAGTTGGCATGACAGAATAAATACAACTCGCCCGATAGCAACACGTACCTGAAATATTCTCTCGATTTTGACGAGATGTGTGGCCGGGTTCTGTTTTCAACCGCTACTTCCTGTTTACTGTAGACATGCGCAGTGCTGACGTCTGACGTAATGACGCTGACGTCTGACGTAATGACGCTGTGCGCGGCTTGGTAGAAGCGCTTCAAGCCAGCAGATGGAAACACTTCTGATCTGCATTAATTTGTATTTACATATTTGCGAGGTAGCTCAAAATACGAAATGAAAATGGATGGAAACACAGCTAGTGATGGCTTGGGGGGCCATGTCATCTGCTGGTGTTGGTCCACTGTGTTTTCTGAGGTCCAAGGTCAATGCAGCGGTCTACCAGGAAGTTTTAGAGACTTCATGCTTCCTGCTACTGACCAACTTTATGAAGATGCAGATTTCATTTTCCAACATGACTTGGCACCTGCACACAGTGCCAAAGCTACCAGTAACTGGTTTAAGGACCATGGTATCCCTGTTCTTAATTGACCAGTAAACTTGCCTGACCTTAACCTCATACAAAATCTATGGTGTATTGTGAAGAGGAAGATGTGATACACCAGACCCAACAATTCAGAAGAGCTGAAGGCCACTATCAGAGCAACCTGGGCTCTCATAACACCTGAGCAGTGCCACAGACTGATCGACTCCATGCCATGCTGAATTGTTGCAGTAAGTGAGCCACAGAGACAAATCAGCCACAGAGACACCTGGACAGGTCTCAGTCCATCACAGGGACAACTGGACAGGGTTTAGTACATAAGAGGGACAACTGGACAGGTCTCAGTCCATAAGAGGGACAACTGGACAGGTCTCAGTCCATCACAGGGACAACTGGACAGGTCTCAGTCCATAAGAGGGACAACTGGACAGGTCTCAGTCCATCACAGGGACAACTGGACAGGTCTCAGTCCATCAGAGGTACAACTGGACAGGTCTTAGTCCATCACAGGGACAACTGGACAGGTTTCAGTCCATCAGAGGTACAACTGGACAGGTCTCCGTCCATCAGAGGGACAACTGGACAGGTCTCAGTCCATCACAGGGACAACTGGACAGGTCTCAGTCCATCACAGGGACAACTGGACAGGTCTCAGTCCATCACAGGGACAACTGGACAGGTCTCAGTCCATCACAGGGACAACTGGACAGGTCTCAGTCCATCACAGGGACAACTGGACAGGTCTTAGTCCATCACAGGGACAACTGGACAGGTCTTAGTCCATCACAGGGACAACTGGACAGGTCTCAGTCCATCACAGGGACAACTGGACAGGTCTCAGTCCATCACAGGGACAACTGGACAGGTCTCAGTCCATCACAGGGACAACTGGACAGGTCCCAGTCCATCACAGGGACAACTGGACAGGTCTCAGTTCATCACAAGGGACAACTGGAAAGGTCTTAGTCCATCACAGGGACAACTGGACAGGTCTCAGTCCATCACAGGGATAACTGGACAGGTCCCAGTCCATAAGCTCCTATTCCAACTGGTATTAAATTAGAACCTTTCAATGTGCAGTCACTATCCAACAAGTCATGTTTAATTCATGATCACATTCTGGAGAAGAACTTGGACCTTATGTGTCTTACAGAGACTTGGCATCAACCAGATGTGTTCAGTTCTCTGAATGAGGCGTGTCCCTCTGGATACAGTTATCTGCAGAGAGCCCGCAGCACTGGCCGCGGTGGTGGTCTGGCGGTAATTTATCGCAGTAATTTAAAATTGTCTCATCTGTCTTCTCAGGACTTTTCTTCTTTTGAATGTCTGGCTTTCAGCTTCAAAGCCCCACTCCTGATGAATGTTATATTAATTTATAGACCTCCCAAACCGCATGTTTCATTTAACTCAGAGATGCATGACCTCCTCACTTTTTTCTGCACCTCCCCTGTGAAGACTATTTTTCTTGGCGACTTAAATATCCACGTGGACAATTCTTCTTCACCTCTGGCAACAGATTTTAAGTCTCTTCTGGACTCTCTTAATCTCACTCAACATGTTGACGCCCCTACGCACAGCAGGGGGCATACTCTGGATTTGGTGATTACAGACACTGTACTCATCAATAACTTATCTGTATATGACCTGGGTGTCTCAGACCACAGGGTCATCTCCCTGGAAGTGCCTTCATCTTCGCCTGCTTCAAACCCAAAACGACCCATCCAGTTCCGTGACCTTAAAAACATTTCCCCTGATGTTCTGTCTGCTGATCTTCACACCCTGACCGCTGTCAATCATCCTTCTGCAGATGACTCTGTGGATTACTACAACCAATCTCTTCGGGAGCTCCTGGACCTACACGCCCCCTTGAAGACAAGACTGGTGTCTTTCTCGCGTTCAGCCCCCTGGTACACTGATGAGCTGCGCAAGATGAAGGCAACTGGCCGTGCTATTGAGAGACGTGTAAAATCATCTGGTCTCTCTGTGCATAAGCAGGCATATAAAGAACATCAGAAAGCGTACGCCTATTCTCTTAAAGAAGCACGCTCCAAATATTATTCTAACATCATCAACACCTGCCCTGGAAACTCTAAACAGCTCTTCTCCACAATAACTCGTCTGCTTAATCCCATTAAACAAACTCTTGAGGACTCTGCTCAAAAATGCGACCTGTTTCTTTCGTCTTTTAAAACCAAAGTTGACACTATCAGATCTCAGCTCCACAACCTCCCTGTTCTCAGTGTGCCACCTACCCGTCTGCATTCTGGGACCCTAAACAGCTTTGACGAAGTTGTTCAGAGTGAGGTGGAGGCCATCATCAAGAAAATGAAGCCTTCATCCTGCGCCCTGGATCCTTTCCCCTCTCATAAAAACCAATCACTTTGCAATAGGCCCACTAATCACTCAAATAATAAATCAGTCTCTACAATCTGGTCATGTTCCACTGCCTCTAAAAACTGCCATCATTAGGCCTCTTCTGAAAAAATCTAATTTGGATCCCGACATTTTTTCTAATTACCGCCCAATTTCACACCTCCCTTTTCTGTCTAAAGTGCTGGAAAAAGCTGTTGCTGCTCAGCTGCAGGACCACCTACAACAACACTCCCTGTATGAGAAGTTCCAGTCTGGATTCAGGGCAGCTCACAGTACAGAGACTGCATTGCTGAGAGTTACCAATGATGTCCTCTTGGCTGCTGACACTGGCTCTCCCTCCATCCTTGTCCTCCTTGACCTCACTGCAGCCTTCGACACTGTGGACCATAGTATCCTCCTCCACCGTCTTCATGTGGAGGTCGGTCTCTGCGACACCGTCCTGGACTGGTTCAAATCTTTCCTCTCCAATAGGCTGGAATGTGTTAGTCTTGGCAACGCCACGTCCCAGACAGTCTGTGTCTCCTGTGGTGTCCCTCAGGGGTCGGTTCTGGGGCCCCTGCTGTTTTCCCTTTACATGCTGCCTTTAGGTCAAATTATTAATCAGTTCAACATTTCTTTTCACTGTTATGCCGACGATACACAGCTTTACATCAGGACTGGAGCATCCTCATCTTCCACCTTGTCATCTCCATCTTCACTCACTGCCCTCTCTGCCTGCCTGGAGGCAATTAGGGCATGGATGAATCAGAACTTTCTTCAATTAAACTGCTCCAAGACTGAGGCCATACTGATTGGCACCCCTCACCAGGTACAAACATCTCCTATAACAACACTTTCCTTTTCTGGACAAGACATCCCCCTCTCCACCTCTGTTACTAATCTTGGAATAAAAATGGACTCCAATCTTACATTTGAAAATCACATTAAGCATCTGTTTAAAACTTGCTTCTTCCATCTTCGAAACATCTCCAGACTTCGCCCATCCCTAACTTTTTCCGATGCTGAGAAGCTCGTCCATGCTTTTGTCTCCTCCAGGCTCGACTACTGCAACTCCCTGTTTATTGGAATCCCTGGCAAAAACCTTCAGAAACTTCAATATATTCAAAACAGTGCAGCAAGGATCTTGTTGAGAGTTCGTAAATTTGAACATATTACGCCCATTCTCCATAACCTTCATTGGCTTCCTGTCGCCTACAGAATTCAGTACAAAACTGCTCTCATTACACATCAATGCTTACATGGAGCTTCACCAGATTATCTGAAGGATATTCTTATTCCATACTCATCCACCCGGTCGCTGCGGTCACAGAACAGTAATCTCCTTCACATTCCGAGAACCAAATTAAGGACCATGGGAGACCGGGCTTTCAGTGTGGCTGCCCCCCGCCTGTGGAACTCTCTTCCTGACTGTCTGAGAGCCCCACAGTCTGTGGTTGACTTTAAGAGCGGCTTGAAGACCTTTCTTTTCAACCGAGCATACTCTACCTTCTCATGATTCTACTTTTGATCTTAGTTGATACCGTTATTGATTTTACTTGTTTTATTACTTATTTTATTGACATTTAATTCTGTTGCACTTTGTAGCACTTTGAGATTTTCATTAATGAAAAGTGTGTTATAAATTGAATTCATTATTATTATTATTATTATTAAGAGGGACAACTGGACAGGTCTCAGTCCATCACAGGGACAACTGGACAGGTCCCAGTCCATAAGAGGTACAACTGGAAAGGTCTTAGTCCATCACAGGGACAACTGGACAGGTCTCAGTCCATAAGAGGTACAACTGGACAGGTCTCCGTCCATAAGAGGGACAACTGGACAGGTCTCCGTCCATAAGAGGGACAACTGGACAGGTCTCAGTCCATCACAGGGACAACTGGACAGGTCCCAGTCCATAAGAGGTACAACTGGACAGGTCTTAGTCCATCACAGGGACAACTGGACAGGTCCCAGTCCATAAGAGGTACAACTGGAAAGTTCTTAGTCCATCACAGGGAAACCTGGACAGGTCTTTGTCCACGAGAGGGAAAACTGGACAGGTCTCAGTCCATAAGAGGTACAACTGGAAAGGTCTAAGTCCAATAGAGGGACAACTAGACAGGTCTCAGTCCATCACAGGGACAACTAGACAGGTCTTTGTCCATGAGAGGGACAACTGAACAGGTCTTAGTCCATCAGAGGGACAAATGGACACTTCTCAGTCCATCAGAGGGACAACTGAACATGTCTTAGTCCATCAGAGGGACAAATGGACACGTCTCAGTCCATCAGATGGACAACTGGACAGGTCTCTGTCCATCAGAGGGACAACTGCACAGGTCTCAGTCCATCAAAGGGACACCTGGACAGGTCTCAGTCCATCAGAGGGACAACTGGACATGTCTCAGTCCATCAAAGGGACAAATGGACAGGTCTCTGTCCATCACAGGAACAAATGGATAGGACTTAGTCCATCAAAGGGACAATTGGACAGGTCTCAGTCCATCACAGGAACACCTGGACAGGTCTTAGTCCATCAGAGGGACAACTGGACAGGTCTTAGTCCATCAGAGGGACAAATGGACAGGTCTTAGTCCATCAGAGGGACAACTGGACAGGTCTTAGTCCATCAGAGGGACAACTGGACAGGTCTTAGTCCATTAGAGGGACAACTGGACAGGTCTTAGTCCATTAGAGGGACAAATGGACAGGTCTCAGTTCATCACAGGAACATCTGGACAGGTACCTGGTGCATGTTTTTGGTCTGTGGGATGGCTCCACAACCTTCAATAGATCATAGTTCTGTGCATGAACATCATCCAGGTTCATGTTGTAGAAAGAGTTCCTGACAGAAAGCTTTCAGTCCAGACTGCAGCTCAACACAACAGGACGACTGCAGAAAAGTTCAAGTCTTTAATGTAATATAGGTGGTGGCCATTAAAGGTAAAAAGCTTTTGTTACATTTTTCATATTCAACCAATTACTGGACTTTGTGAAATCAGTAGAAATGTTTCAACAAATGCTTCTATTTTTTTCTATCATTTTCATTTTGAACATAAAACATTTCATGACCTAAAAAGCACCTTTATTTTATAGTGGATTAAAGTAAATTAAAACGCTGAAACAAAACGCCTCAATTAAAACTCAGTACCGTGTTTTTATAGCTGCTCTGATCCATGTTGCACACGTGGATCTGTGAATCTGTACCAGTTGACTTTTCTTCACATTACTAAAATAAATGAGCAACAGGGACGTTTGCTGAAGCTCCTGCAGTTTTAACCAGTACCATAAACTGGTCCGAGGCCCGATTCTGTTTCAAAGTTGTCTGACTAGTTTTCTGCAGAGGTTGAGATCAACATCAGAGAGGGACAGGCTGGCAGAGTTTAAACTGTATTTCAGCTCACCTGGCTGCTGTTCAGCTCCGAGTGGAGGTAGACCTGGAGTCCTGTCTGGTTCTGGTCCTCCACACTTCTCTCCATCAGTTTGTGTCTCTCTGTTGTCCTCAGCTTTGATTCGATGAAGCTGTAATACCTCAGGCGTGTCATCGTCTTCACTCCTCACTGCGAGCTGCTCTCCCTCCTGATTGGTCCAGAGTTCCTCTTCTTCCTTCTTTATTTGAACAAGTTCTACGTCCTGCTGGTCCAAACTGGAGCTCCTCAGATGAAGGTCCTCCTCTTCTTTAATCACCAACAGCTGCTGGTCCTCTGCAGGAGACACACATCATGGCTAACAGCTCTCTGTGCAACACACAACTGTTGTTGGAATAACTTTAATAGTGAGGAGACAATTAAAAAATAGTTTGCTTATTTTGACGTGGGCTTAAAAGCTAAAAATGGTAAGTATTTTACCTGTTCTAGATGCTCTTTACACAAAGTCATGAGCTAACTGCTGGTCCAAATGAAGCAGAAGTGGATTACTGAGGTCTTAAAACAGATCCAATTTTAAACATTTGGTAATTCAGAGTATATACAGACATTCTTAAGTTAAATTTAATACCTTTTAATACCTTTTTAATACCATCACAATATTTTTTAATACCATCACAATATTTTTTAATACCATCACGACACTGAGCTGTAACTGTAGCGGCAACCTCTTGTACTTCAGTTCAGAGCAACTAATTAATTTTGAAGTGATAGATTATTGTCATTTTCTTCCTAAATTTTGGTAGTAAATGTAGTTTTATAACAATTACTGGATACATCAATTTGCTTATTGCCTCAATAAAAGCACTGACCTACTTGTTATTTAATTCTAACCCAAGACAAAAAGTTTAATTGTTCCCACACATAACATATCTTTAATGGCAAACGAAAAACCGTAAACTTGAAAACAGAACAGTTTAGGTAAAATAATTCAACACTGAAAACATGCACAATTCAAAAAGAGAGGGAGAAAAATAATTATTGTATTTTTCATCCTGTAAGTCACAGTTTTTTGCATAATTTACATGCCTTGCAACTTATAGGCCGAAGTGACATATTTATGGATTTTTCCCCATTTTTATAAACCATTTTTTGACTGAGATATGACCGTTTCTATTCATTCTGACTGAAAAAACAAAACAAACAAAAAAAACAGCAATACTTGATGGCCCCAGAGTAGTAATATAATCGTATGGCATGCTGTTGGCTGTTGTATCATGTAATAGGAAAACGTGCCTAATGCCTATACTGTACTGTAATGACTAATTTAAAAAAGTTCAAGACAAAAACCACTGGACTTTATTTATTATACTAT
>JBBPBX010043103.1:11509-28077 GCA_038048925.1 Garcialebias charrua | reverse complement strand
GCCATCTGTATTGCGTGCACGCAAATTACACATCGATGTCGGGCGTCGCCAGAAACGTTCACTCTGGTTCCTGGATTCAAAAAGCTTTGGTTTCAGAGATGACCGTTGTTGTCGAGCACACAAACAGCCGAAACACTGCTGGAATGTTAGTTTCACTCAAAACTGACGTCATGTAAACCGGGCTTTATGTTGTCACCTGGTAGTGACACGCCAAGTCGTTTACTAAAGGTGTTTTTCCTGACAGCCCCCCTTAAATGAGTACAACGCGCAGCGTCTCAGTCATTGTAGTTTATTTTGAAAGGATTAAAAAATGTAAACTATGGTCATGGGTGAGCTCAGCTCTTCTGACGGGAACCCTTCTTCCCCCCACTTTATTCTATCCACAGTATTCCTACGTCCCATGATGCTTTGCGCGAAATGTGCACACGACTTCCGGTTGACCGGAAACACAGTTTGTTTACATGCGAGTAATACAGTTGAAGACAGTCCAAACTTTGTTGTTTTCGTTCATTAAAAATGTGGGAACACCACTCGTTTTGTTAAAAGAGGAGGGACAAATAAAAAGAAATTACAGATGTTACCTGATCGCGCAGACATAATTTAAAACGACATAAATAGCGAACGCGTTTGCTCCGGCCTCTCGGCTAAGGTTTGTTAGCAGCTATCCCGGCTAAAAATACCGGGAGCATCTGAGATCTATCGTTTTAAGACAGTAAATCTTCCAAAAATCTCATTAATATCCCTCCCCGAATAAAAAGAAATTACAGATGTGACCTGATCGCGCTGACATAATTTAAAAATACATACATAGCGAACGCGTTTGCTCCGGCCTCTCGGCTAAGGTTTGTTAGCAGCTATCCCGGCTAAAAATACCGGGAGCATCTGAGATCTATCGTTTTAAGACAGTAAATCTTCCAAAACGCTCATTAATATCCCTCCCCGAATAAAAAGAAATTACAGATGTGACCTGATCGCGCTGACATAATTTAAAAATACATACATAGCGAACGCGTTTGCTCCGGCCTCTCGGCTAAGGTTTGTTAGCAGCTATCCCGGCTAAAAATACCGGGAGCATCTGAGATCTATCGTTTTAAGACAGTAAATCTTCCAAAAATCTCATTAATATCCCTCCCCGAATAAAAAGAAATTACAGATGTGACCTGATCGCGCTGACATAATTTAAAAATACATACATAGCGAACGCGTTTGCTCCGGCCTCTCGGCTAAGGTTTGTTAGTAGCTATCTCGGCTAAAAGTACCGGTCGCGCCTGACATATATCATTTTAAGACAGTAAATCATCCAAAACTCTCATTAATAAACCCTCCCTGAATAAAAAGAAATTACAGATGTTACCTGATCGCGCAGACACAGCCATAGAGTAGGATGCAGGAACACTCTTTCTTTGTTTTGGGTCCGTGTTGAAAACACTGTTGTTTTAGCCAAAGATTTAGCTTGGTCCGGTTGTTGGTGCAGCCGCGAACAGCACAGCAGGTACCTGAACCCCGGTAGGACATTTCAGTAAACGTTCCGTTTAAACAAAAGCTGTGTTTGCTCCGATAAAATGAATGAAAATAACTTTCAAAAACACCCGCGATCCATACTCCGCCTATGGAATAAGGCACTTCCGGTGTCGGACAGGAAGTTCAATGCACATTCGCAAATACAGTGACACCCTCAGGAATACTGTGGATAGAGCCAGTGAAAATGGGTGAGTCCAGGTCCAGCAGCAGCACATGTCTCTGCACCTGAAGCCTCTGATTCGTTCAAGGGTTTTCAGCTGCAGGATTTTAATTCAATCAACACTAAAGAAAAATCAAATAAGTACTGATTGATGTGTTTTATTACTGTTATGTCTGCAATATACTTCATTAACCAGTGGACGGATTTTAACGGAACTCAAAAATTATTGCTAAAAGTGCATATACAGTTTATTTTTAAGATGGCCGCCACAGCTAATGAACATTAGGAAACAGAACAGTCTCCAGGTGAAGCAGCAGTTTGTGTTTCCTGTAGAAACTGAAGGAAACTTAAAGATTTTCCATTCTTTAAATAAGAAAAAGTGCATTTGTGCCCAAGTGCTTCAGCTTCGTTTCCACAGCGATGCCTGAAATGCCGTGGGGTCAGAGGTCAACGGTTGTTGGTTCGGGGTATTTGGAGAGAGAATGTGAGGAAATAAACACGTCGGGCAGAAGGTTCTCGTTCTCAGGCAGGCTTATGATGTTCGGGGGTTGAGCAGCTCAGACATTTGTTTTCTATGTTTGTTTACGAGTTCAGATCAGTTGTTTGTTTACGAGTTCAGATCTGTTTCCTGCAGCAGCTGCTCGAACTTCTTTCACTCAACAAATGTCACTCAGAGAGCAGGAATGGCTTTATTTTACTTTAATCAGGTCGAAAAACGAGGTCCAGACTTTCATTTTGTGTCCTCGTCGATGTAAACCATCAGCGAGCAGATAAATACCTTTTGTTTGTATCGTATTTTTGATAAATAAGGAGCATGTTTCAGCTGTAAACTGAGCTCAGTAACTTCAGTAAGAATGAATTTCCACCCAGATCTGATCCTGTTCTGTTTAATCTGAGCTTTCTGAGCAGACAGAAACGGGTTTTTAAATATTTTTTCGTGCGCGATTCATCATTCGAGGCTGCTGGTGTTCGGGACGTCAGCTGGGACAAATGAACTCGGAGGAAAAGCTGAACGGGGCTCATTTTTCACGTCAAATGAACGTCAAAAACACGCCATTCTCTCAGATTAAGGAACATCAGGAGCTTGACATTATGAGTGGAGAACACGCAGGTTTTATTTCAGGATGATTAATAAGTTCAACGTGAGTTTTATGATTAAAGATCAGAAACGGGCGCTTTAACTGATTTTTGACACCAGGCGGAGGATTTCTGGAGTCCTTCACTCTGGAAGTTATTTATTTATTTATTTATTGTCAGATATTTGTTTGTAGAAACTCCTGATCCATGTTTGATCAGAACCCATCTCATCCACATACGAGTGTTAGGAGGATAAAAAAAAAAAAAAGAAAGTCAGGTTTTCTGCTCGGATGGTTTAAAATCTGAAGATAAAAGATTAAGCTGGACGGCCAGCAGGAGCCTCTCCAGACGATGTGCAGAAAGAGGTGAAGCGTTATGAACAGTCAGGAAGCATTTCTGAATTGTTCCAGGAAGTGAGCGAGGTCAGAGGGAGTTTAAATTTACTGTAAATAAAACCTTTTTGCTCCAAAAGTCAGATTATTATAACGTCAAACCCTAATTAGCAGAGTTTTTTTTATCACAATAAAGTCATTTCTGCTGCCCATTTAGGGGATTTAAGGAATCCTTTGGACCCAAAGTACCTGGGACTTTTTTTCATTCATCTTTTATTTATACAGGTTAATCCCATTGAGCCTCGGGGACTCATTTACAAGAGAGACCAGATTTCTTTAACAAAGAGTGATGACAACAGTGGATAACAACAACAATAGACCGTTACAAAAGAGGCACACAAATTTATTTCTTTTTGTGTGTGTGTGTGTGTGTGTGTGTGTGTGTGTCTGTATTTTACTCCTAGGAACTGCTTTCTGAGACTTTTGTTGGATTTCAGCTTTCTGGATCCTCTAAATCAGTAGCCGTGTTTCCATCAAGGTTTCTAGCTGCGCAATTTGAAATAGCGCAGCAGAAAAGCTTAATGGAAACGGCAAATTGCGAGGTTACTTCCTGAATTACGCTAAAAAGTTTTTACGCTCGCTTGAGGTGGTTTTTGGGATTTGAGATGCGCTAAACGACAAATGGAAACACATTTTCCGACTCATTTCTGACGTAGCGAAAATTCACGTCACGTGACGTTCAGCTGTTTCCGCTCCGGACAACATGTAACATCGCTAAAACTAGTTGGCATGACAGAATAAATACAACTCGCCCGATAGCAACACGTACCTGAAATATTCTCTCGATTTTGACGAGATGTGTGGCCGGGTTCAGTTTTCAACCGCTACTTCCTGTTTACTGTAGACATGCGCAGTGCTGACGTCTGACGTAATGACGCTGACGTCTGACGTAATGACGCTGTGCGCGGCTTGGTAGAAGCGCTTCAAGCCAGCAGATGGAAACACTTCTGATCTGCATTAATTTGTATTTACATATTTGCGAGGTAGCTCAAAATACGAAATGAAAATGGATGGAAACACAGCTAGTGGTCCCCAACCTTTTTTGCACTATGGACCGGTTTAATGTCAGACTATATTCTCACAAAGGTCCTACCTCAGAGAATTTTGGATAAAATAGTTGCCATTTTCTGCATTCTGGTTTACTTTACAAAGGTTTATTACAGTGGGTTAACATGAAACAAAAGATGTAATTGTAAACTCATTACAAGTTTCACTTTTTGAATGGAATTACTGAAATAGATAAACTTTTTCACAATGTTCTAATTTTATCATCAGCACCTGTATTTCAAATGTACTTTTAATCAATTTATGTGTGATTTATAAGTGTATTAAGTGCAATATCATTTCTCATTTTGTTAGTATATCCCTCACCGGGGTGCCTCATCCTCCTCCCTGCTCTGCAGTGATTCCCATCAGATTGTACACAAAAGCGCAGGAACTTATGCATAGTGCAAAACTTTAATTATATTTGTGTTTTTTTTAATAAAATTGCCCATGACTTTGAACTTTTAGGGCCAGAGTTTTTTTTTTTTTTTTAAGAGCAGAAGCATAAATGTGAAGGAACACCTCTGTCATGAATTCAAAAAAGTTCAAGGCAAAACTTGCTCTAATGTGATATTAGGAAGCTTTGTTTAAAATTATAGCTTTATTTAGTTAATAGTTTTACAGTCACTCGTTGTCAGGCGGATTGAAAAATATGCTGTGTAATCCTTCAAATGCGCAGACACGGCCGCAAGCCTCCTCCTGTCTGCTCCGGACCACGCAGCTAAATTACTCCACCCCAACAGAAAATAATAATAATAATTTTATTTAAAAGTGCCTTTCAGGACACCCAAGGACACTTCACAGCAAGAAACACATCACAGAGATTGTGTAAAAACAAACAACAAGCACAGTGCAAACAACAGAATAAATTGAAATATAAAATACATAAAGAATACAGGTTGTCCCCGACTTACGAGCGAGTTCCGTTCCTATGAGTCGCTTGTAAGACGAAAATTCGTATGTCAGAACCCGAAACACGTGTCGCTCGTAAGTCCGGATTTTTGGTCGTAAGTCGAAAATGTATGCTAGCGCTGCACCGAACACCCATTTTTCAACACAAACGTACATACTGGTTCATAATAGGGGTGTAACGGTATGCTAGAATCCCATTTCGGTTCGGTTCAATTACAAGGAGGGCTCGGTTCGGTTTATTTTCGGTACAAAAAAAAGAAAAGACAAAATAAAGACTTACAAAATGTTTGTTTTGAAAATATGCCAAAAATACATTTGTATTGTATTGTAGTAATAAATAAAAGTAACCCATTTGGATGATATTTTAAATACAGCACTCTACAATAAACTATATTAACAATAATATAAGGGTAGCATGCCCTCTCCGGGTCGGGGAGGAGGTCCTACCCCAAGTGGAGGAGTTTAAGTATCTCGGGATCTTGTTCACGAATGAGGGAAAACTGGAGCGTGAGATCGATAGGCGGATAGGTGCAGCGTCCGCAGTGAAGCGGGCGCTGTACCGGTCTGTCGTGGTGAAGAGAGAGCTGAGTCAAAAGGCAAAGCTCTCAATTTACCGATCGATCTACGTTCCCACCCTCATCTATGGTCATGAGCTTTGGGTTATGACCGAAAGAACAAGATCTCGGATACAAGCGGCTGAAATGAGTTTTCTCCGCAGGGTGGCTGGACTCTCCCTTAGAGATAGGGTGAGAAGCTCAGTCATCCGGGAGGGACTCGGAGTAGAGCCGCTGCTTCTCCACATCGAGAGGAGCCAGTTGAGGTGGCTCGGGCATCTGGTTAGGATGCCTCCTGGACGCCTCCCTGGTGAGGTGTTCCGGGCATGTCCCACCGGGAGGAGACCCAGAGGAAGACCCAGGACGCGCTGGAGGGACTATGTTTCTCGGCTGGCCTGGGAACGCCTTGGGATTCCCCCGGAGGAGCTGCTCCAAGTGGCTGGGGAGAGGGAAGTCTGGGCCTCCCTACTTAGGCTGCTACCCCCGCGACCCGACCCCGGATAAGCGGAAGAAGATGGATGGATGGATGGATGGATGATAAATAAATACAATAACAGTCAGAACCAGAACAATAAGCAGCAACAGACTGTTTACAATCTAACTAATCAAGTTTTTGTCCAGTAGCAGCAGTGTGGCTGTATTTGTCCTCATTACTCACAACCTCTTCTTGGTGGGACAGGTCCTGGAAAAGTTTGGAGTTCAGTTCAGTCATCGCACACTTCTTAGCTGCAGCTGGTGATCTCTGGTGGATGTCTGTCCCTGAAATGGAAGAGAAATGTTACCTCTGTCCAAGACGAAATAAAACACAGAGGTAAAAAAAATAAGTTAATAAGATTATGATTTTAAATAATTATAAATAAATTATAAATAATAATTATAATAAAAGAACAATACCTCTTGAATGGTTGAATCTGTCACTCATCATCAGGGCGTCAGCTCCAGGACTTGTTGACATCAGTTTTAGTTTTTTCATAAAGAGCAGAACTTTTTGACTGAAGTGTTGACGTGATGAATGTCTCATAGCGAGGATCAGTAACTTTAAAGCCTGCGCATATAACAACATTCAGACTTAGATTCAGAGATTTAAAAACATACAGTTTGCGTTATTGCTCTGGACCGACCTGAATTACCTGATGAAGTAATTTTTATGCAGCTGCTGTTGTTAGCGCAGTTTGTTTGTAACAAGCTGAGTGCTTTTCTTCGTTCACGTTCGGATGAAGTACCGTAGTTTTAATGCAGCTCAACTGCTGTTTCTTCGTTCACGTTCGGATGAAGTAGTTTCCAGCGCGTTCACGTTAGACGTTTTGCTGCAGATCCAGTCTTGTGAAACAACGTCCACACAGCTTTGAATAATAATAATAATAATAATTAATTCAATTTATAACGCACTTTTCATTACTGAAAATCTCAAAGTGCTACACATATATTGAATGCTACACACATTCATAAACCGGTGGCGGCAGACTACCATGCAAGGTGCTTTCCAGTCCTACCGGGAGCAACTCAGGGTTAAGTGTCTTGCCCAAGGACACAACGACACATGGTGCGGGTCCCGGGAGTCGAACCGCCAACTTTCCGATCGGGAGACGACTGCCATTACCACTACACCACGGCCGCGCTGGTCAAAAAAGCCATTACCGGTACGTTCCCAAACAGAAGATAGCACACGACATGCTAACGGCTAAATGCTGCGGGTGCTTCGCGTGCTGCACAATAATAGCTCAGTGCTGAAACGCGCCCAGGAAATTTAATTCCGCGGTGCATATATTCCCTCGTTAATAACGTTCAATGAGTGAAAAAATAACCGGAACGGTACGTAGGTGGACCGAACGTGCTGTACCGAAACGGTTCGGTTCATCCACTTGTACCATTACATGCCTAGTTCATAAACATGCACAGAACTTTGTTTACAAACAGTTAGCTAACACACTTTCATCTAAAAACACATACCAGTGCTGTATTTTCTGTAAAACTTTACTGTTCGTTAGTCCGCTCGTAAGTTCGGAACCTCGTATGTCGATGACGTCGTAAGTCAGAAGACAACCTATATAAAATCCTGTATAAAATACAAAAGAATATAAACAATGTAGAACCAATCTGCGCATCTAACAGAAACTAAAACTTACCGCTTGTGGTGCCGCCGCTTTGGTGCAGGGGATAAAGCGGGCGGCACATATGCTTGAGGCTGAGCCTCTCTACAGGCGTCGCGGGTTCACGTCCCAGACCCGACGAGCTTCTTTCTGTGGTGTCTCCCCCCTCTCTACCGTTTCGCCCTCTCCCTCTCCAATAAAGGCCACTAGCGCCCAAAAATGTAAAAAAAAAAAACTTACCGCTTGTGTATGTTGACCTGCGTTAAGAATGAGTCATTGACAGACGTGGTGGAGAGAATCCGGTGATTTTTCAAAAAAAAATTTTTTTTTTTTTTTTTCCTGTGCGGCCCGGTACAAATTGACCCACAGCCCGGTACCATTCCGCAACCCGGTCGTTGGGGACCACCAACCTCAGGAATTAACTTCTGGCTCCAAAATTCATGGTTGAAACCTGTGCCTTCGTTTAAAAAGTTGTTTTTCTCTGCAAAAAGAAGCTGAGAACTTGTTTACTATTTTTTTATTAAAAGCTTTGTGTGAAAAATGCAATGCTAAAGAGCTCCAATCACACCGAACGTCCGCCATTTTGAGAACCGAAAAAAGGAACAAGAGACAGCCCATGTCACGTCAAGGGGCCTCTCGCTCATTTTTTAAAAGAGACACACTGCTTAACTGTCCATCCTTTGGTTCAAACAGTCTTATACTGCCATCAGATGGTCAAAAAGGTACTACACCCTAAACAAATCAACGTCTTCTAAAATTTGACAATCGATTATTGTTAAATTTCAAACAATATTATTGTTTATCGCAGTCATTTCTGAGACAATTAATTGCCAAGCAAAATTAGTTATCGTGACAGACCTACTCTGTGTCACCGACTGTAAACTAGAACCCTAATCTACCGTTAAACTAGAACCCTAATCTACCGTAATTGCCAATCTATAGAGCGTACACTATATTTAATTTAAAATACAAATAAAAATGGGTACATGTAAAAGCTGCGGGTGTTAGCATTGTACATGAGTGGCAGCACATAGCTGCTGAGAGATGTGCAGCTCTTGTTGTATATCAAGAATCAAAAATTGTCAAAACAGATGGCTACTTGTCCTGAGCCTGGTTCTGCTAGAAGTTTCTTTCTTTTTTTAAGGGAGTTTTTCCTTTCCACTGTTGCCTTTGTGCTTGCTCAGGATGGGAGACTGCAACGAAGTGAAGGTTCAATGAGTCTTCTGCTTCCTTACATAGAGAACTTTACTAAATGTATTTTCTATGTATGTGAATGTTCCTGTAAAGTGCCCCGTGACAACTTTGTTGTGATTTGGTGCTATATACCGGTAGATAAACTGAATTGAAAATTGAATTGTGTGTCTATCCGAGGATCGGTTTCCCTTGAGCCGATGATCGAGAGTTTAACTGTGTGTTCCTCTCTGTTTCAGAGCGGTGTTGTCTGACAGAAACATGGCGCTGATGAGGTGGGATGTTCTGGCGCTCCTGGCTGTTGTCCTGGCAGTTTCTTGTGGCGCCGCGTCTACAGACATCCTGTACCGGGTTCCTGAGGAGCAGCCACCCAACACGCTGATTGGCAGCCTGGCAGCGGATCAGGGCCTGCCAGATACGGGGCATCTCTACAAGCTGGAGATTGGCGCTCCCTACCTCAGAGTGGACGGGAAAACCGGAGACATCTATACCACTGAGGTCCCCATTGACCGCGAGACGCTCAGAGGCTGCCGCAATCTGTTCGAGGACGATAAATGCTTCCTGGAGTTTGAGGTGACGATCACCAACATGGTGAAGGGAATCGGATCGGGGACGCGGCTTATTGAAGGTCGTATCGAGGTTCTGGACATTAACGACAACACGCCACAGTTCTCCTCACCGATCCTCACCCTGGCCATCCCTGAGAACACGAACATAGGCGCCCTCTTCTCTATCTCCATGGCGACCGACAGGGACTCCGGCTCCAACGGCGTGGCTGAGTACTCTCTGAGCGCCGGACCAGATGCCGACCAGCTCTTCACCCTGCAGGTGGCTTTGGACACGGACGAGAAGCAGCCACAGCTGGTTGTCTTGGGAAACTTGGACCGGGAGAAGAAGGACTCGTACGACCTGAACATTCGAGTCGTGGACGGTGGGAAGCCGCCGAGGGCAAGCAGCGCTCTGCTGCGGGTCACCGTGACGGATCAGAACGACAACTTTCCGAAGTTCGAGAGGACTCACTACGAGGCCGACCTGCCGGAGAACAGTCCGCTTGGACACTCGGTGCTGCAGGTCAGTGACAGGACATGCTGGTCCTTCTCTCAGTTCTACACATCCTCTTACTAATCTTTTTTTTTTGTCATTGGACCTAAACGGATCGTTAAGAACTCTGACAAAGTTACACAATCCAAAATCTAACGTGTTTTGCTGTAGGTCCAACAGAACTAACATCTGGAGGGTTCTACTCATACACCCCACCAATCTTTGGTCTCATGTCCCTCAGCCAGTGTCTCCCAGACCTCAGACTGGTTGTCTCCATCACCAAGGTTCTGACTAATATTGGACCTCTCTTCATCTTGGACTTCATTTAGATCAGTTGGTTTCCTGGTTTCGGTCCAGGTTTTAATCTAGAGTCCACAAACATTTACAGTAGTCCCTCGATTATCGCTGGGGTTACGTTCCACACACCACCATGATGGGTGAAAAACTGGAGTAGGAACTTTATATTTATTTTAATATTCATATATTTTAAGGCTTTAGAAACCCTTCCCACACTCTTGCAATGCTACGTCATTTTAACAACACACATACTGTATATGTACTGTACAGTACTGCAAAATTTTACTCACCTGCAGTGACGAAGCTCACCGCCCCATCATGTAGATAGTTACTTCTGACTTTGCGTTGCAAAACTTTCCCTCCATTTCGGCAGAAAGCAGCGACCGGAAGCACTGTTTGCTTCTGGGTACTGTAGTTCTTTTGACCTGCGTTACAGTGTAAGCTTATTGAAAGAAAACTACAAAATGGCGGCATGTGTCCTAAGTTTTTTTCTCTTTAATTTTTTATCCTCATACCATCCCAATCATGTGAGTAATATTGAAGTTGATAATCATGTGTCTTGTACAATCTTACGTTGAAAAACTGCGAAACTTGAACCGCAAAGTATCGAGGGACTTCTGTAATCTGGTTTTAGAGCTTTGGGACAGCTGATCCAGAAGCTCGACCTATTCAACCAGAAGCAGTTCTGGGGTGTGTTTGGATTGTGGTGCTGTTGGACCCAAAAGTTTCCAAGTTCCAGCCATCCAGCTGTTGATTTGAGGGGAAGTTGGAATAATTTGCTGGTAGTTCTCTCTTTGTACAACAGCATGATGCTACTACCACCGTGCCTGACAGTTGGTTCAGTGTTCTCAGGTCTGAAAGCCTCACGCTGACTCCTACAAATGTCCTTCTCATCTTTGTGTCCAAACAGCTCAGTTTCAATTTGATTTTTATAGGTCTCTCTTGAAAATGAGTTCTCGTGGCTCAATGAGACTAACCTGTATAAATAAAGGGTAAAGAAAAAAGAAAAAATATATACAGGAGTCCCTTGTTTATTGTGGGGGACCCATACCCTGAAATCCTGTGACAAGTGAAAAACCACAATCTATGAATAACAGTACAAATAGTAAATAGTAGTTTGTTTTAGTGTGTGTGTGTGTGTGTATGTGTGTGTGTATATATATATATATATCACTTTGAGATTTTCATTAATGAAAAGTGCGTTATAAATTAAATTCATTATTATTATTATTATTATATACTGTATATATAGACAGACAGGCAGATATATATACTGTACTGTATTAAGGCATTTTAAACCCTTTCCACACTCTTGCAATATTCTATAAACACTCTAAAAGAGCAAAGAATGTCATGACTTCAGCTCCCTGCCTCTACTGCTCCCAGCCAACTGCAAGCGCTCTTGGCCACGCCCACTTCTCCATCCTGCATGGAGAACAGCTGTTCAGCTGCAGCAGGAAATTTATCCTGCAGTAAGGGCTGCACAAATGTGCAGCGGCTGCTAAATAATTAAAAATAATTTATTTTGAATAAAAATTCCATGCCGATCGCACGGCTCATCCATCAAACAGCCAGTTGTGTGTCATGTCCAACCTTATTTTGAAAAACCGCAATAGAGCGAGTCCACGAACAATGAACCGCAAAGTAGAGAGGGACTACTGTATATGTATTTCCATCCTGAAAGATGAACAATTCAAAGAATTCCTCAGAACCTGAAATTAATCTGACCTTCTAGTGCACTATGAGTGGAACTCTTGACAAGAGCTGGATTTACATAAAGAACCATGGATGAGCCAGACTGCAGCACCTTTCCACGACACGTTCCTATTAAATCTCGTCTTCTTGTCAGTTGATGTAAATATGGCAGCTCCGGTCATAGCTGGTTTTTATTCCAGGTCAGTGGTTCAGATAAGTCCATTAAACAGGTCTTGTCTTGTGAGGCGTCACTGTCGAAACCCCCACCCCGATTCTCTTTATGTTTTTTGCACTTTATTTTTTATTTTGTTACTGGCTGGAAAGCAGTAAGTTAAAAAAAAATTATATCTAATTTTTTATATTTATTTATTAACTGTCATGTGAAGTTCAGACAGTAGTAAGGAAGTTCACTTAACATGTTTACTATTATGTTTATGAAACAAGAAAAAATAGAAATGGTGAAAAGAAAAGGCATAGATTTGTTTGCTATATTGTCATCTCTGCTTTAAATAAATCTGACATTGTTTATTATAAAACAGATTGATTTATTGCTTCTGTTTGTTGAAAAATACTTGAGAAGATATTTAAAAAATAATCGCGTTTTAAATCGCAATTGCAATTTATAGAAAAATATTTGCAATTAGATTATTTTCCAAAATCGTTCAGCCCTAGTCAGATGCATGTTTTATTCTGGACCTTGAGTCTTTTTAATCTGCAGAGCAACGCGGCGTCTGGCTGCATGTTCTCCGTGCGGAAAGCTGTTGTGGCAGAGGTGAAGCGGGCCGTGTCGGCACATATTAACCACTCATTCAGCCTCACCTTGCTGCTCTCGGCCGCGGCGCCGCTGCGTGACTTTGGCCTCAACTGGCAGACCGGAAAGAAAGGCTCGGTTCCTCCTCGGGTCGCTGCAGCAGAGAGGACCTAATCTGAGTCGGTCGTGAAATTATCCTCAGGTTTATTCTCTGGATGTGGCCCGTTTTACAGTCCACCCCGACCTGCTCAGGTCGTCTCCGTTTTCACCTCCTCTTCCAAAGGATCGAACTCCTCAATGTTCTGGATCTGGTACCAGGTCTAGATCAGCTCATGTGTTGGTCGTAAAGTGAGAATACTTTTCAGATTAACCTTTGAAATAGAAAGAAATTAGACTTCAGATTAACTCAAATGAAATATTATGTTTTATTTATATTTTACCATGTATTTAACCATTTAAATCCCATTTGGATCACGGTCTCTTTTGTAAGAGAGGCAGGCTAACACGCATGTTTTTGGACTTCTTTAGTCCAGATTATCAGTAAAAACTGTTTGCTGTGAAGTTCAGAGGTCAGTCAGCATCTAAAGTTCTCGTTTTAAGCCGTTTCTGACCCACAAGTTCAAATATCACTGTTTATTCTCTAATTTCCATCATTAGTCTGGGTTCACATTTCCTCACGCAGATTAAGACGAAAACAGAATGAAACACGTCACGGGAGTTTTTGTTTGGATCAGGATCAGTGAACTCTGACTTCTGGTACCAGAACTTTGTTGGACTTTGATGATCCACTAAAAGCTGCAGAAACGTCCTGATCAAGTGAAGTCAGTCCTATAACGCGTCCAACAACTAAATCATCCATCCATCATCTTCTTTACCTGGGTCACGGGGGGGTCACTGGTGCCCATATCCAGCAGTCACTGTAGCCGTTTTCGCATTGCACGGCCCTCAATGGCCCGGGCCGCCCCGCCCCGCCTTCTAACCTGGGTTCAGCGTGTTCGCATTTTCCTTTTTTTTCCCGGGTCCGCCCTCGTTTTGGAACCATCTCCACCGTGGTTCTGATCGGGCCGGACTCCCCAGCCCAGTTTGACGTCATTTACTACTCACATTTGATTCGTTGTTTGCAGCAGGGGCTGGACTCGTTCTAACAACAACCGAGTTTAATTTTTGTTAATAAATTATTACAAATCAGCTTATGTTAGAACGTAAATAACACGAAGCGCGCACCCATTTCCGCCTTTCAGCGCGACCTGAATGTCATTAAAATATAACTAATATTGTCTAACTCTTGCGCGCAGCCAGGGTTTTAAAATATAACCAATAATCTCTAACTTCTGCGTGCAGCTAGAATGTTAAGAGGGGTGATTCCTATATAGGTAAAGTGGACTCCTAAAAATCCAGTCCGCCGCTGTGGCTCAGAGAGATTGCGCACTGCTATTAGACTCTACATTTTATCTTGACCCGGGGAAGCGGGTTCGCTTCCCACCTGGTACAAAGTTATTTTACTTTTTTTTTATTGGAGTAAATAAAAAGGAGTTTGTTTGGTTAACAAACTCCTTTTTATTTACTCATACTGAGGTTAACAAACTCCTTTTTATTTACTCCAATTAAAAAAAAAGTAAAATAACTTTGTACCAGGTGGGAAGCGAACCCGCTTCCCCGGGTCAAGATAAAATGTAGAGTCTAATAGCAGTGCGCAATCTCTCTGAGCCACAGCGGCGGACTGGATTTTTAGGAGTCCACTTTACCTATATAGGAATCACCCCTCTTAACATTCTAGCTGCACGTAGAAGTTAGAGATTATTAGTTATATTTTAAAACCCTGGCTGCGCGCAAGAGTTAGACAATATTAGTTATATTTTAATGACATTCAGGTCGCGCTGAAAGGCGGAAATGGGTGCGCGCTTCGTGTTATTTACGTTCTAACATAAGCTGATTTGTAATCAGTTATTAACAAATATTAAACTCAGAAACACTAATATATATACTCAGCAAACAAATATTTTTTAGCGGCGTCTCCTCTCTTAAAACACTGTAAGCGCGCACACAAGAACACTCCACCCACGTCAAGTGAACACCCCACCCACTTCAAGTGAACACCCCACCCACTTCAAGTGAACACCCCACCCACTTCAAGTGAACACCCCACCCACTTCAAGAGAACACCCCACCCACTTCAAGTGAACACCCCACCCACTTCAAGAGAACACCCCACCCACTTCAAGGTTTGCTCTCCACATAATGCGTAATGAACGGGGGCGGGCCAGGGCTGGCTCTGGGCCAACCAGGGACGAGCCGGACTGGGGAGGGCCGTGCAATGTGAAAACGGCTTGTGAGAGAGGCGGGACAAAAATCATTTTTATCTTTTATTTTTTTTATAATAGGCACAAACTTTATTTACTTTTAAACATTTTATGTAAATTAAAAAAAAAGTTTTATCTTGAATGTCTTTTAGGATGTCTGAAGCCATTTGGCTACATTTCCATAGGTATTGAGTTTTATCTAAAGGTGGCACCTGATTGGTCCATTTAAACCAGTGACATCATCAGGTTAAACAAGCCCCACCTCCTCCAAACCAACAGGAAATTAATGCCCCTTTTCCACCGGTCGGCTCGGGTCGGATGTTACGTCATATGTGCGTCGCAGAGACCCCCTTTCATCCTTTCCCACCGGATATTCCGAGCGGAGCCGCGCGAGATTTCCTGAGATTTTCGGGCTGGTTTCAGAGGTGTACTGAAGCGAGCTCACCCGCTCCGGAAGTAGGAAGGAGGAGACGAGAGCTGTTTTCACGGAAGCGAGGGACGCGATCACTGCAGGACTTTTACATGATAAACACGGTAAAAACAATTATTATTTTTTAAATTTATAGCAAAGATGGGTCTTCAGCTGAACGTGTCCTTAATAAAATCACGTACTGCTCAAAACTGCACGATTTTAAAAAGTAGTTTCGCCACGAGCAACACGCGGCGCGCGGGCGGCTTTATGTCTTTAAATGTAGCTCAATGAACAGATATAAAATATATTTCATAGCTGACTTTAATAGTACGAGGGCTCCTGAGCTTAACCACGCTTTAATATTGTCACGTAGTGGTCAAATATGCTGCATTTAAAGTAGTTTCGCTTTGACTTTTTCCAAAACCTGTGTTTGCACAACGAAAATAAATTATAAAAATTCGAATTTTATTTCAAATAACTCCAACAGGATACATTTCGTATATGAACATGTTGTGATCACACTAGATTTTTTTGAAAAATATCAGCTATGTGGTTTTTGATAGAATTGATAATATGTGATACAAAGTAGAAGGGAGAAAATAATGGACGTAGGTTGACACATTTATGTCTATAAAACATTGAATTTTATTTCAAATAACTCCAACAGGATACATTTCGTATATGAACATGTTGTGATCACACTAGATTTTTTTGAAAAATATCAGCTATGTGGTTTTTGATAGAATTGATAATATGTGATACAAAGTAGAAGGGAGAAAATTAATGGACGTAGGTTGACACATTTATGTCTATAAAACATTGAATTTTATTTCAAATAACTCCAACAGGATACATTTCGTATATGAACATGTTGTGATCACACTAGATTTTTTTGAAAAATATCAGCTATGTGGTTTTTGATAGAATTGATAATATGTGATACAAAGTCTTTATTGTGTTCTTCTTCTAGTGGTGGCTAGTACTGTAGTAAATAGCTTGAGGAACACTACTGCCACCATGTGGTAAGACGAGTAGGATTCTGGACCCCGCCCACAGAAGGGGTACAAAAAAGCTGTGGAAACAGAACATAGATGTGACCCGACCCGAACTGAGCCGATCCAACCCGAGCCG
>JBBPBX010043102.1:0-28077 GCA_038048925.1 Garcialebias charrua | reverse complement strand
ATATATATATGTATATATATATATTTGATATTCTAACCCAAATATAGTTGGGCGTTATACATAGCGCCCAACGATGTCTCATCGCCGTCTCGGCACCTAACGACGTCTCATCGTCCGTCTCGGCGCCCAATGACGTCTCATCGCCCGTCTCGGTGCCCAACGACGTCTTATCGCCCAACGACGGGGGTCCTGGCGACGACGACGGGCGTCCTAGCGATGACGACGGGGGTCCTGGCGACGACGACGGGGATGTACTGGCCGACGAAAGTGTACCGGCCAACGAAAGTGTACCGGTCGACGAAAGTGTACCGGTCGACGAAAGTGTACCGGCCGACGAAAGTGTACCGGCCGACAAAAGTGTACCGGCCGATGGCAACGAAATTGTACCGGCCGACGAAAGTGTACCAGCCGACGGCGATGAAAGTGTACCGGCCGAAGTTTGTTTACCGACCGACGAAGTATGGTTGCCAGCCGGCGATGTCCGCTTACCCGCCGCCATCGTCCTGGTTCCGGCTGACGAAGATGTTGTTCCGGACGACGATGATGGTGTTCTGGCCGACAAAGACAGTGTTCCGGCCAACGAAGACAGTGTTCCGTCCGACGAAGACAGTGTTCCGGCCGACGGGGGACGTTTGCCAGCCTATGCTGAACGTGTCCTGACCGCCGACGTCTTGGTTCCTTCCGTTTCCGACCTCGGGGTCATGGTTCCTGCCATTGACGGTCGGCCTCCTGGATGTCCTCCGGACCTGGCTGGTCGTGATGGGCGGCCTCCTGGACGTCCTCCGGAAGGGACGTCGCACGATGGACGGCCTCCCAGTCGCCTGCCCGACGTGACATTGCACGATGGACGGCCTCCTGGTCGCCCGCCCGACGTGATGCCACATGATGGACTGTCTCCTGGACATCCTCCGGTTCTGGCTGGTGGTAATGGGCGGCCTCCTGGACGTCCTCCAGGACTGGCTGATGGTGCCTGTTGCCTCCCTCCGCCCGACCTTGTTCTTTTGGGGGGTTTCTTTTGGGACGCCATGGGGCGTCTGTGGGAGGGGTACTGTCAGGATGGCTCCTTCTGTGGGCCAATCAATCAATCAATCAATCAATCTTTATTTATAGAACCCTTTTCAGCAGCCAGAAGGTGCACAAAGTGCTGAACAATACAGAAATAAAACAAACAATAAAAAATAACAATAAAAAACAGCCAGTTAAAAATTAAAAACAATTAAGACCTAACAAGAATGTCAAAGAACTACTAGGTATTAAAAGCCTGCCTGAATAAAAAGGTTTTAGGATTAGATTTACAAGACTCCATATGAGTGACATTATAACATTCTCTGTCATGTTGGACACTCTTTCTTCCTCCTCTGCTGTTCTCTCTTGTGGTGTGCCACAGGGTTCTATTCTTGGTCCTCTCCTCTTCTCACTGTACATGTTGCCTCTTGGATCAATAATAATTGATTAATAGTAATAGCCAGACATAATTTTTCTTTTCACTGCTATGCTGATGATGTACAAATTTTTCTATCAAGATGGCGCCGCTGCGTCTGGCATGCCGTCCACCTCTGCTTTATTCGCTACTTGTGTTTCTGCTATTTTTAACGTTTTTGCCTTCAGTATGGTCTCTGTCAAAGCTACGTGCATACGATCGCCTGGCACTTTTGAATATTCGAGACTTTATGCAGAACTTTCCAACCAACTTTGGCAAACATTCTCAGCTTCCGCCACCGCCACACCTTGCCTCGGTGCCTACCTGTTTATGGCGTTCTCTCGCTGCGCTGCCCTCCAGGAGCCGTCGACGTCGACGCGGAAGGAGAAGCGGACTTCACGTCAAACTCCGGATTCGGGATTCTAACTCCCACGGCATTTACAACCGGCTAACAAGGGATTGCTATCGTTGGCTCCGGCCGGTTGTCCCGGACACGGACGCCAGCTGCACACGCCCATGCAGCCGGCTCGTTGGGACCCACATCCGGGGCTGCGTTCAGGAACACCTCCGTCCACTTCAGCATGGATGTCAGCAAACGGTCAGGAACTCCGTTCGTTTGGCACTGATTATCTGATTATGATTATGATTATGATTATGATTATTATTACTGATTATGATCATCATCATCATCTTCATCTTTAAATCACTTCTTGGTCTGCTGCCCTCATACATCTCCTCCTACATGTCTTTGCGTGAGTGCAGCTACAGTGTGCGCTCTCAGGACATGATTACCTGCAGTGTTCCGTCAGTGAGGACTGAACTTGGAAAAAGGGCCTTCTCCTATTCTGCTCCTGCTTCATGGAATATCTTACAAAAAGATCTGAAGCTCTCGACCTTGACTTCTCTAAATGGTTTTCAGAATCTGTTGGAATCCTGGCAAAAACCAATGCAGATTTGTTCCTGTCTTTGATTTTATACGTCTACCTTATAATGTTTTGCTAGTTTTTTGATACTTTGTTTATTGTTTGTTTGTTTATTGTTTAATGAAATTATATCACTGCTGTTCATTGTTCTTTAGTTTTAGCAAGTCGCTTTCGTAAATGAGCCCATGAGGTTCAAAAGATTTACCTGACTAAATAAAGGTTGAATGAATGAATGAATCAGATCACTAACTAACAAAACATTTATCATAAATGACTTTTTCTCCTCACACACACTGGATTTTCTTCTGTTAACGGAGACGTGGATTAAACCGGATGAAAACAGTGCCTTCTCAGAGCTCCTCCCTCCCGGTTGCTCTGACATTTTAGACTCCATCGCTCCTCTTTGGTTTAAATCCACCAAACCAAGAGCTGAGCCGTGGTTAAACGATGCCATGCGTACTCTCAAGAAATTATGTAGGAAAGCGGAACGACAATGGAAGAGAGACAAACTTCCTTCATCCTTAAAATTTCTGAGAGAATGCTTTAAAAATTACCAGAGATCTGTCAAAGAGGCGAAATGTCTATTTTTATCTGGTTTGATTTCAAATAATTGCCATTGTCCTAGAGTGTTATTTAACACTATTAATTCTGTTATAAATCCAGCTGTGCGTATTCTACCAGATGCCACAGCCACAAACTGTGAAAACTTTCTAAAATTCTTCCAGGATAAAGTGGCCTCAGTCAGACAGGTCACTGGTCCTGTTGCTCCTGACTACTCTGTTGTCTCTGTAGCTCCGGTTGTGTTTGAACAGTTTCAACCAGTGTCTCTTGCCACTCTCACTGATGTTGTTCAACACTTAAAGATCACCAATTGCCCTCTGGACTTTCTTCCATCCAGGTTTTTAAAAGAGGTTTTTAATTCTGTGGGTTTCTGTGTTTTAACACTTTTAAACTCCTGCCTTCGTTTAGGAATTGTCCCTGCTGCATTTAAACATGCTGTAGTTAGGCCCCTTCTTAAAAAACCTCACCTGGACCCATCAATTTTATCTAATTTTAGACCTATTTCTCATCTGCCTTTTTTATCTAAAGTTTTAGAAAAAATTGTTTTTATGCAGTTACAACCTGTTTTAGAAAATCATGGTATTTTTGAAACATTTCAGTCTGGTTTTAGATCCCGTCATTCTACCGAATCAGCCTTGTTAAAAGTCCATAATGACATTTCCATGTCCATGGATGCCAAGTGTCCCGTTGCACTGGTGTTGCTGGACCTCACAGCTGCATTTGATACAGTAGACCACACTGTCCTTCTATCTCGCCTACAACGTTATGTTGGAATTTCTGGTACAGCACTCAAGTGGTTCACTGCCTACTTGACCAACAGAACATTCTCTGTCATGTTGGACACTCTTTCCTCCTCCACTGCCGTTCTCTCTTGTGGTGTGCCACAGGGTTCTATTCTTGGTCCTCTCCTCTTCTCACTGTACATGCTGCCTCTTGGATCAGTAATAGCCAGACATAATTTTTCTTTTCACTGCTATGCTGATGATGTACAAATTTATCTACCAATGAAACCCAAAAACAGTAATCTTCTCACTCCCTACTCTGATTGTATTAACGACATTAAACAGTGGCTTCACCGTAATTTTTTGTTTTTAAACGAAGGAAAGACAGAATGCATCTTCTTCGGTGATGATGCTCCCTGTAACTTTGGTGCTCTAACTTCCAAATGCAGACCAACAGTTAAAAACTTGGGGGTGACATTTGACAAGGACTTAAAATTTGATAAACAAATAGCGTCTGTAGTCAAGGCCTGTTTTTATCAATTACGTCTTTTATACAAAGTTAAACCTTTTTTAAATCGTTTTGATTTAGAAAAGGCCATTCATGCTTTTATCACCTCAAGGCTTGACTACTGTAATTCCCTGTATGCGGGAATCTCCCAATCCTCCATTAGACGCCTTCAATTGGTCCAAAATGCTGCAGCTAGACTTTTAACCAACACCTCCAGACGTGAACACATTACCCCTGTTTTATTTTCTCTCCATTGGCTTCCAATTGATTTTAGAATTAAATTCAAAATTTTATTATTCACTTTTAAAGCACTCAATGGTCTTGCCCCACTATATTTGACTGATCTTGTAACTGTCCGTGAATATAGGAGAACACTGAGATCATCTAATACATTTCTCCTGTCCATCCCAAAGTCCAACTACAAACGTTGGGGTGACCGGGCCTTTTCTGTCGTTGCACCCAGTCTCTGGAATATGCTACCTCTGGACTTGTGCTCCATCACTCATATGGAGTCTTTTAAGACTTTAAGCCTCATCAGGCTTCAAACGGCTCCATCTGCCTCCTCAAGTGGATTCAACCACAGCATCAAACGGCCTCCTCAAGTGGGTTCAACCACAACATCAAACGGCCTCCTCATCAGGCTTCAACAAATGGCTTCATGGCTCCTCTTCACACTGCTGCTGCTGCTGCTGCAGACCTCTCATCAGCTCTGCTGTTTCTTCTTCAGGTCTGCTGTTTCTGCATCCCAGACTGCTGCAGCTGCTTGGATCAGCTGCTCCTTCATCTGCATCTGGTTCTGGGGCTGCTGGAACCTCAGCTCCTCATGTAGCATGGATCTCCTCTGCTTGGATCTCCTCTGCTTGCTTCAGCTCTCACTTGGACCTCCTCTCCATCCTTACACCTTGTGGTTCCCTGGGCTGCTTCGTTCTCAGGTGTTTTGGGTTTTGGGTAATTACGGTGCATATATTAGTTTGTGGGTGTGGGTTTGAGTGTCCGGTCATTTGTCGATTTACCTGGTGTGTCGTGTCCATGCTTATGCCACAGCCTACAAGTTCTAGGATTCGTGAGTACTGCCCTGTCTTAGTTGTTTTTGAGTTCACAACATGATTTATTGATTTTCAACTCGTGCCTCCGAGTGTTTTGCCTGTCTGCATCTCCGGGTTCATCCAACACCGCACCAGATCGTGACATATATGAGTGAATAAATTGCAGCACTGAGGGCTAAGCGTTGGAACATAGCTGGGAACTACTGCCACAAATAGCTTTCCTGTGTTAATATTTCCTGAGTTTTATTTGGGTCATTCTTACACTTAGTGTGTGTGTGTGTGTGACATTTATAGGGGAGGTGTTACGACCCGGAGGCACGTAGCACAAGGACACGACACAGAAAGGATGTTTAAAAAAAATAGTTTATTTTAGGCTCTCTGAGTCTGCGTCCTAAAAAAAAAGATGATTAAAGAAAAATGTTGGACTTCTCTAAACCAGCTTCTGGATGATTAATAACAAAAAAACTCAAAGTCCAGCAGGTCACTCACGGCTCCTGGTTTTCAGCACCCAGCTCTCACGACAGCATGTTCTCCACGACAAAGGGATTCAGCTTCCTCTTCTTAAACACACAGCAGCATGTCTCACTTCAGCTTCTTACGACAGCAGCAGGTCTTCACAACAGAAGGTTTCAGCTTCCTCTTCAAACGACTCATCAAACGGCCTCCTCAAGTGGATTCAACCACAACATCAAATGGCCTCCTCATCAGGCTTCAAACGGCTCCATCGGCCTCCTCAAGTGGATTCAACCACAACATCAAACGGCCTCCTCAAGTGGATTCAACCACAACATCAAACGGCCTCCTCATCAGTCTTCAACAAATGGCTTCATGGCTCCTCTTCACACTGCTGCTGCTGCTGCTGCAGACCTCTCATCAGCTCTGCTGTTTCTTCTTCAGGTCTGCTGTTTCTGCATCCCAGACTGTTGCAGCTGCTTGGATCAGCTGCTCTTTCATCTGCATCTGGTTCTGGGGCTGCATGAACCTCAGCTCCTCATGTAGCATGGATCTCCTCTGCTTGGATCTCCTCTGCTTGCTTCAGCTCTCACTTGGACCTCCTTTTTGCTCTGTGGCTTGGACCTAATATATAGAGAGGGAGCAACTACCTCCACCTACAGTTAATGAGCACCAGCTGCAATCAATTAGGCTCCTACAGCCTCTAAACAACACATGCACAACCTCTAAACAGCTCATGTCTGTGCTCAAAATCTTTAAACAAAACCTCAAAAACCTTTAAACAATTTTTATCTTCTGACTAAAATAAATTACATGCCTGGGGCATGTAACAGGAGGCAACATTTAACAGCCAAATATGGGACGATTCCTATTAGGCTAGCTTTAGCTAACCTGAATATTTACACTAGGGCTGGGCGATATGGACAAAAATCCATATCTCGATATTGTTGTGATATATCGCGATATACGATATATATCTCGATATACTTTTCTTTCCATAAAAGAATAACGAAAATATATTTCTGAGTCAAAGCTTTGTCCCAGTTGTCACACAGCAACATTTATTAACAAACAGCTGTAACTCTACAAAATAAATGTCTAAAAAATGAACCATTTTATGAATGAACCATACATTATTTTTTAGACATTTATTTACACCTATTAAATAATAATCCTCTTCAGCTGAGGGCAGCTGTGGCTGAGAGGCTAGAGCAGTCTCCTCCAATGGGAGAGGTGGGGGTTCAATTCCACCAGCTGTCACATGCTGAAGTGTTCCTGGGCAGTGGGCAACACTGAACCCCTCATTGCCTCTGATGTGTGTCCCATCAGTGTATGAATGTGATAAAGTACTGATTATTCTTTGTACAGTTCTAGTAGAGTGCTGTATGAATGGGTAAATGAGGACACAGATTGTGTTTTAAAGAGCTTTGAGTGTCTTGATAAGATAGAAAGGTGCTTTCACTTTAGTCAGTGTGTTTGTGAACTGCAGTAAATGTGAGCCTCTGTGGTACAATATATTTGATATACTGTATCCGGTTTTATTGTGAAAGGGTCAGGGGGTTGTTTCCGGGTTCACGAAGAATAAAGACGTTCTCTAAGTTGCTCTACAAAGTGTCGCATTGAATCCTTGTGTAAAAACACGACAGCCTCCACTCAGAAACGTGAACAGAGAGGTGGAGACATTATTAAATCAGCAGTTTATCATATATCGCTAAAGACACGGTCAGTCTCAGCTGTGGAAGAAGACGGCTAAAGCGTTAGCCATCTTGTTAGCTGCTAAGGACCGTATCTTTAGCGACATGACAAACCGCTGATCCACCAATGTCTCCACCTCTCTGCTGTGCACGCATGGCTATATGAGCTCAGACCCATGGTTTGTTTTAAGGAAGCAGCAGGCTGTGAAAACACTCGGTTCTGCCGTTTCACGGTTCACGCTCCACTCCGCTGTTTAAATGGTGAAAAAGATTCGTAGTTCCGACCTTTCGTCGGGATTATTTTCAGCATTGTCTATAAAAATATTTTTTCTGCCCTCATCTGACAATTTAAGTCCAAACTAGCTCAGAAAGAACATTGTTTTTCCCCCTCAGCAGCTAGTGGCTCTTCTGCCGTGTTTACTTGTTGTGCTGAAAGTCTCCGTGGCTCCGCCCTCGTACAGGCAGGAAGGAGGGGCTGGGTCTGTGTTCAGTGAAGGAGGAGGGGGGCGAGTGGGAGAAAACAGACAGCAGGACGATAATTCTCGATATAAACGATATAGTCTCGTCTTGTATCTCTTTAGAAAAAATCGCGATATTTTAAAAATATCGATATATCGCCCAGCCCTATTTACAACCCTCCTGTCCTGCTAAAACACTGACGGTACTTACCTACTATCTTTCAACCACATTGAAAGACTTTTTTTCATCCCGCCAACATCTTTATCCTTCTCCCTTTTCCTTTTTCTGTTTTGCGCCCCGGATAGTTTTTTTTTTCTTCTGCCGCTCCAAAGTCAAGTGCACGAGTGGTAGTCCAAGATAAATAAATAAAAAAGAAATAAAAAAGAACACACCTGTGTGCGTTCTCTTAGGGGCGTGTTCACAGCCACCTGTGTGTAAAGGGAGAGCAACGCAATAGGAGAAGGGGAGGTGAAGGAGCAGGGGGGCACCTGATCAGTGTTGTTCTCCTGTTATTGATCATTTCATGCAGTTAAATATAGAAAATGCCTGCTAGAAAAACATTTTTATAGAGACGGTTTTGATGCCCCCTTTAGTGCAGCGCCCCTATGCCTTGCATAACCTGCATAGTGGCTTTTTGCACCACTGCCTTAGAGGACAACATAAAATAATTACAGTTCATTTTAACCCCACAGGTTTTTTGTGTCAGTCAACAGTTGTTCCATAAATGTTAATCAATGTGGTTTGCGTCACAGCAGCACATCAAAATTGTCTCTATCTAAAGGAAGTATTAAATTTTGCCACCGGATGCTTTGCTGTCAATTTATATGCAATGTTGACAAAGGAACTTAAAATTTCCAACAGTAAATTATGTGACATAATCCTTCATTTTCTAAATCTTACCAATCAAAATTCATGGTGTCTGCATGCCATGCAATTTGTACGCCTTGCTGTCATATTTATTAAAGGAGTTTTTATATTACTTGTAGTATGTCACTGCCAATAAAGAGACAAAATATTACAAAAGACCTTAAATTTTCAGAAACTTAAAGAAGATCTGCTATTGAACACTTGGCTTAATATAAATCATCCCTAAAGCAGCTGTTGTTTAATGCTATGGCTCAGCAATGTAAAACTGCCTAACTTACTGCCTGGATAAGAGAAGTGCCATTTAGGATGGAGTAATTAATATGTTGTCTGCATATTTTATCCTGGACCTGCATTTCTGCTGAGACAGTAATCAATGGCCTAGCTGCATGCAGCTGCATGCTACAGGGCAATCAATGGCTCTGTACTGTGATGCAGTGTCAGTGTAACAAAAAATATTGTACAGGGGTTGAATTGCTCAGGGCTTTATAACCTATTCATTCCTAATTTTATTCAAACACATAACATTTCTTCTGTCTCCAGACACAATTACTATGTAACGTAACATGAGAGCTCAAGATCTCTGTGCTAAAGCAGTTTGCACTGACCATCTCCCAATTTATCACTGATGTAAACGATGGTCCGAACCAGAACAATCCATACCCAGGCATGGTTATTGTCAGTATTAGTCGCAGTGCCAGCCTGACAGAAGTCATCTGTACTCCCAATTGCTTTTTCAGAAGCATATTGCCATCTGTAAATTTAATGTACCTTCACCGGAGCACCTATAACCTTGTTGAGGGGATAGAAATATGTCATCGACATTGACAGGAAGTTTCCTGTCTGATGAAAACACTTGCAGGCTTTAAGAGAATTTTGTTGTTGGATATAAACAGATTAATATTACTATTGACTCAAACACCACTAAGGATGTACATCCAGTGAGTGAAACATTTTAATGTCATGTTTTTATAGTATAATTTAGGTTTTGTTCACTTTTTCTGGAGACTTCGGCAACAACATAGACCCCTTGTTGCAATGATCACTTGTAATAACATTATTTTTTTGTCATAGAGGTCTCTGGAGTTTCTCACCAGTTTTCACCATATTCTGAAAAGAATCAAATACATTTGGGGATTCAAAGTGAATCTGTTGTGGCATAATTTTTTTGTCAGGATTTTTGGACAACGTTACATTTTTTATGTGAAACTTTCAAAGAAACTCTTGTAATATTTTTATAAATCCTTTATTATTTTTGACCTATTTATTAAAACCAGAAAAATATCAAATATACACATTTACATGTTTCCCTGGACATCACTTCATCACAGTCATTTATTATAATTTATGAATATTTACATATACTACAACGTCACACAAAATACTTTGCACATCACTTATTATTTAGGGGTCAAAGGACAAAAAGTTCTCAAATTGAAATTGAATTTACATGATTTTTTTTTGTTAATAGTTATCTACATGCCCAGACAGTTTGTGTTCAGTGGCAGCCGCAGGTTCCAGCCACCATGTCATTAATGTTTCAGAACCACGTTCTTGTCGGGCACGCAGCACGGCGTCTGGATGCCTCGGATCAGCTTCAGGGCGTTGATGATGGACTGGACGGTGGCGTGGCTGGTTGGTCTCATGTTCTGACCCAGAGGGAAGGAGCAGGAGCCCTTGCAGTGATAAGCTTTGTAACCTTTGGGAGAGACGATCCAGCTCGACCAGCCGATCTCCTCGAAGTCCACGTACAGAGGCAGGTGCTGGCAGGGCTTCAGCCTGCCTTCCTCATCAATGTGCTCCAGGGAGCGAGCGCTGCGGGGCAGTGAGGCAGAAGTGGGGATCTGAAGGAGGATGGAGGTGGTAATGACCTCATGTGGATCTGAACAAAGAAACAGGAAGTGGTGCATTTTATTCTCTGAATGGACAGGAAACAGTAGATTCTTCCAAAAGTAGATGTCAACTGTGGCACACACTGATTTTTATTTTTTTTTTGAAAATACATTAAACTTTGGGAGAACATAAAGCATGCAGCAAGTAAAACATCTTCTGTTACAAATAAAGTCCAGTTGTTTTTGTATTTGTATAAAGCGTGCAGCAAGTAGACTGCCAGAGAACAAGCTCTGGGTTTGTTCTGATCCAAAAAGAACAACAGAATTGAGTCTTACTTGTAGTCTCAAGTGTTGCAGAGCGGCGACCATCATCGGTGAAGAGAACCAGCATGGGCTGCTTGCTCTGATGATGGTGTTGCCCTGAAGCGAAGAGGATCAGGTTCAGGTCCACCTGGCTTCCTCCTAGACACCGAACCACCACATGGAGCCCCAGGTTACTGCCCTCATCCTGCATCCAGGAGCTGACCTGCAGGAAAACCTACAAAAAGTTAAAAGCTCTTGTTCTTTTGAAATGTTTTGGAAATTGAGTCCTGATATTTACAGCGTGTGTGACTGTGAACACTTCCCAACCGGTGGAGTGGACAGGGACAAGCCGAGAGGACAGCAGCTTCCTCCCCTGTGTGCTGGTGGTACTGCTGTCCAGGAGCTGATAGACACTGACCTGAATGATACAGTGTGTCAGGAATAAGACAAGTGAAGACATTTCATCCTAAAGATCAGTTCATGAGGATGAACAGACCTGACAGAAGTGATGTCTGCTGGGTGTCAGGGTGACCTGGGGGTGCAGCTTGAACAGATGGAGCTCTGCAGTGAGAACCTCTGTTCTTGCAACCACTGACAAATTGAACCTGAACTCCACCTGTTCACTGTGCACTGCAAAGAAAAAACTCATCATTAGAGAGCAGAACAACGGATGAACATGCTTCATCTTCCAAACACGCAGGTTTAAATCAGATCTCACATTTGTCAAAGAAACTGCGCACAGTGTTCCCCTCCAGAACATACGAATCTTTGGTCACACCGTCCACATCAGCAACTGTGTTGTACAGATCCAGCATGTACTGAGGTGGCTGCTTGTGTCCATGGACCGTAGGGGGGGTCATCCATTCCAAAAACCTCCAAAACCCTCTTTATGGCCACAGAGCGGACTTCCCCCATTTCATTTCCGGAGATAAAATGATTCTCCTGGCTGCCGAGCGAAGACCAAGCCGAGGTGACGCGCATGAAAAGGACGAATGTGATCACAAACACCAACATCTTTAAAGTATAGACCCCTTTCACGGATTGCGCAATACCGGAAGCGCCGCCATGTTGGAGACACTTGCGCTGTAAACACAGTACAGTAGTTGAAGTCGGAGCTCCGGTTTTATTTCTGATTTGACCTTGTTGTCTGGAAAACAAACCTCTGTAAAGAAGACAGAAGCTGCAAGAGACTATGTGGACCAGCTTCAGTCTGTCTGCAGCAAAGGAACGTTATTTGGATAAAATACAGATAATTGGCAGCTAAGACCCATACCGGCTGTCCAACATGTCAGAAGATGAGAAGACCTTACCAGCTGTGACCTACGCAGACATTGTGAATTATTTGGTGTTTGGTGATTTATATTTAATTTTTAATTTGTGTGTGTACATATAAATATATTTTGGGTGTGTTTTTAAACACACACTAGCTATGTATTCTTATTGTAAATGTATGTGACTCATCACATCAGTCTGAGGATTGAAGCAAATTTTGTCAAAATGATCTTAGATCCCTGTTTTTTAAGCTACATTTGATCCCTGGATCAACCAGATCTGAGCGGTTCCAGAGAGCAATGCCTTGATTTTCCTTATTAATCCAGACTAAATGTGTAAATGTGTGTTTCAGTTCATTTTATAGAAGCTCTGTGCAGAACTACCTCAAAACATATTTTTTAAATAAACATGTGAAGTACAATGATGGCTGACAAGTGTTATTCAAAATTTTCAACTCTTGTACAGTGTTTCAACACAAATTATATAAATAACAGCTACTCTGAGTGTTTCAACACAAATTATATAAATAACAGCTACTCTATGAATCTAATTACAGTAAGAACTTTGAGGTGCATTCTGCAGACATTTATCTTTTAAGATAATAGTACGAATGGTTGTCTTTATATAGACCTTTTTTACCTTATAACTACTTTGAGTTTGGCAGAATATTTTCTAGTCAATACAAAAAGTGCACAAACAAAATGGTTAATGATACATAATGTCATTTATTCTGTTTAAAAGAGAGGTTTTCTAAATCGACGTGAGCTATACAGTATCAGCACCACTATGTGAAACATATGTTGTAATATGTAAGTTGTCTTGTTTGCTCACGTCTGTGTGATATCCATTACAGAAAAAGCATAATCAAAATTACATTCATCAAATCAATACATAAACAGTAATGATATAGTAATTCATGCTCAAATCAAAAAAGGCGTTAAAGGGGACCTCAGATGTATTTTTTAAATTTTTATGGTATTTCTGTGGGATATCCAGACCCTATTCCTTCAATTTAATGCACAAAATAATTATTAGATAATCAATTATACCCTTTTTAATTCTGCCATTTTTAACTTTCGTTTTGAACGACCGGTTTCTTGAAGTCCACGCCCTTCAACGATCTGTTCACGCCCTCTGTAACAGCCAGTATCTGTAATGTGTTGTTGTTTTAAAATTAGCTCTTTTTTTATTACTCATTTGACTTACTGTTAGTGTTAGCTTAAGATAACTTACCGAAACCCGTCTGAGCGCGCCGCAGTTTGCTGCTCCTTTTAGCATTAGACCACCCGAATCCGAAGCTAATGTTAGCTTGTTCCTCTTCCGGTTTTCGCCAGCTCCGCTCGTTGCACGCGATGAGATTTTGGGAGTTATCGCTGTTCCAGTGAAGACAACACAAAGTTCACCAAGTGTCTCCCGTAAATTAATCTGTAAGGAGAAGGTCCTCTTGCTGCGAGCCTGCTGCGAGGCTGCTGCAAGGCTGTACAGTTGAAGCTCCGCTCCATCGCGCCGGAAGAGGGTCCCGTCGAACCCGGTCCTTCCGCCTGTGGTCCGCTCGTTTAATTTTTGCCGGCTGCGCGTTGGCAGCGATCGCAAATACACTAAAAATTGAACTAAAACATAAAAATAACAATTATACTTTATTTATAAAGCCATTTAAAAAAACACAGCTGCAACAAAGTGCTGTACACATGAAATTAAGAACATATAAACAAAAGATGAGATGAAATCATGAAAAACAACAGTCATGTGTTTAATACAGAAGTGGGTTGAGCCTAACCAGGGGTTGCTAGGTGAGGGGCTGGACTCAGGTTTGATCTGATTGGCTGGCGGCTTGTGACGTCAATAAATGCAGGAAGTGTGAATCCTGGTGTATTTATCAAAAATAAATAAATCTACTTAGAGTAAATAAACCACTGGGTGCATTTTTTTGGCACAAGGACTGTTTTTTTATGAAGTAAATACCCAAAGTTTAGTAAAAAAACATTAAAAAGTGAATTTTGCATGTGTGGTCCCCTTTAAATACAGGATCAACTGGACTTTATTTGTTACTAATAAAGTCCAGTTGATCCTGTATTGAACGCCTTTTTTGATTTTATCATGTCCTGGACGAAAGAGAATCTTCACCAGCATCATGCTCAAATAAAGAGTGCAGTGAATGAAAAATCATGTCTGCCCCATATTTGCAAAAACAACTTCAAAGTAAAGGTGGAACAATGTAAAATAAAAAAGGTTCACATCAGCTATCACTCTTCTATCCACTTGTTCTTTTTACAATTCATGCAGCTACTCATAACCCACCAAAGGTGATTAACCAAGGCACAGCACACAAAGCCAATCATATCGATTAATGCAACTTTTTCTGGATATCTACATGTTTGAAAATCAATAGGTAGAAGAGGGCCATTCAAGATTGTGTATTTTTGTCTAACACAGCCTATGACACGTTCAACATGGATTCTAACATGTGCTATTTGCCATGTTTTTTTTAGTTCTTTTTTGTCGTCGGTTGAAGCGTTCAGCTGCCAGATGTCATCCCACCATCAGCACCAACTGCTACAGACTTCTCTGCAGCACACATCTTCAGTGAAGGCACCCAGTCTGGATCATCCTTGCTGTACAATGGAGCATGTTTGCCTAAGAAAAGAAAAAAGAATAAAATAAAAATTACTTAAATGAAGTTGTAAATAATTGGTGTGTTCATATGCATATGAATTTCAAAACAGGATTTACAACAGCGTGCCCTCTCCGGGTCGGGGAGGAGGTCCTGCCCCAAGTGGAGGAGTTTAAGTATCTCGGGATCTTGTTCACGAATGAGGGAAAACTGGAGCGTGAGATCGATAGGCGGATAGGTGCAGCGTCCGCAGTGAAGCGGGCGCTGTACCGGTCTGTCGTGGTGAAGAGAGAGCTGAGTCAAAAGGCAAAGCTCTCAATTTACCGATCGATCTACGTTCCCACCCTCATCTATGGTCATGAGCTTTGGGTTATGACCGAAAGAACAAGATCTCGGATACAAGCGGCTGAAATGAGTTTTCTCCGCAGGGTGGCTGGACTCTCCCTTAGAGATAGGGTGAGAAGCTCAGTCATCCGGGAGGGACTCGGAGTAGAGCCGCTGCTTCTCCACATCGAGAGGAGCCAGTTGAGGTGGCTCGGGCATCTGGTTAGGATGCCTCCTGGACGCCTCCCTGGTGAGGTGTTCCGGGCATGTCCCACCGGGAGGAGACCCAGAGGAAGACCCAGGACACGCTGGAGGGACTATGTTTCTCGGCTGGCCTGGGAACGCCTTGGGATTCCCCCAGAGGAGCTGCTCCAAGTGGCTGGGGAGAGGGAAGTCTGGGCCTCCCTACTTAGGCTGCTACCCCCGCGACCCGACCCCGGATAAGCGGAAGAAAATGGATGGATGGATGGATTTACAACATAGCACCGGATTGTCAGTTGTCAAGCAACACAAGAACAGTTAATTTAGGTTATTGTGCTTCTTACATATTTAGTGTTTGTACGTATTTTTTGCTTTTCAACTTGAGAGCTAGGTGTGTAGTTTATTATGACAGTGCTCTTGTCATGAGTGTCATGTGCTCTTATGAATTTTGAATAATCAGCATAAACTCAACAACTGAAAGCTTTGTTAAGCTTTCAGTTGTTGAGTTGTTTATGCTATTTGTAAAAAACAAATAACTCAACAAAAAAATTTAACGTTCCATGTACATTTTATGCAGCACAGTTAAAGGATTGTAATAATAATAATAATCATCATTTTATTTAAAAGCGCCTTTCAGGACACCCAAGGACACTTAACAAACCAATTCAGTTCAAACATTATCAGTGACAAATTGAAATATAAAATACATAAGGATTATATAATATAAAATACATTTAGTAAAGTTAATGATAAGTCTAAAGAGATGTGTTTTCAGGGCTGTCTTGAACAGAGAAAGGGAGGTGGTGTTTCAAAGGTCTGTCCTCGTGCTCAATAAACTTATGATTCGTGTAATGCCCTAATTCACTATAATCTACTGTAAGAAATATATTACCTGACACAAAGTGTGCAGAGCAAATTCGGATGTTGCTCAGTGTTTTTCAATCCAAGTTGTGGTTTAGGCTGGCAGCCACAGACGTCGACTTTCCTCTGATAACTGCTGAGTTACTTCACCTTGATTTGTGATCACGAGTGGTAATCTGTAAAACAGAAGGTTTTTCTCTCAATCTGACCGATTGTGGCAGCCATGGACACGACAATAATTCACCATTTTTTGATTTTGTGTGACCAGACGCGACGCACCACTACAATAGCTTTGAGGCTAACACCGCTATGTCGCCAAGATGGCTACTTCCGGTATTTTTCCAGGGTTGATGACGAGCCGTGAAAGGGGTCTATTACAGGATCCCAGCAACACCAGTTTCTTGTCCTTGGAGTTGGAGTGGCAAAAGTCCTGGAGGCTCGACTTTTTATATCAAATCCACCCCCATTTGTATTATTGTACAGTATTGTATCATTTTATATCAAATCCACCCCATTTGTATTATTTTAAACATTCTACTTATAACAAATTATCAAGTATTGATGTAAATTTTGGTAATAGCCTCAACTCTAATTCCATATGACGTACAAGACATAAAAAATACGTATTGACTTGTTGTTAGCTGTAAGTTGTGCTTGTTTAGCTAGCATATTTAGTTAGCATTTTTAGTTAGCAGTCAGGCTAACTGAACTCACAGAGTGGTTGCCTAGCAACAGCGTCAGTTGGAGAGCTCTGTAAAAGTAGAGGGGTGAAAAACAAGTTGTACTAAGTAAATTAAAACACTAAGTAAAATTAGTTACCCCAACATTATTTTTATTTTTCTAAGTTTAACTTCTCATTGTAATAAGTGCTTTAGTGTTATTTCAGTTATTCCGTGCAATTCCACATACAACCGCTAGGGTACGCCTCTCGCATTGGTGTCATGAAGATTGGGTACACAGAAGAATAAATCTTCCTGTTAGACGTTAATGGAAGCTCAACGTGTGTGTCTCATCTTTTCTGTGCCACAGGTCAGTAAATATTTATGTTAAGGCATATATATTGTCTACTTTTAAGTGCTGAAGATGTTATTGAATTGTGAGTCAACTAGTGAGTCACGTTATGCAGTTCCTGATGAGTATTGTGTAGAAAACAGGAAATATTTCTGGATGCTAATTAATGCTAATGCTAGCGGATTGTGTGTATGTGGTGTTGCTGAGCAACAACTGAAGGACTGCTGAGATCACATTGAACTTATACTTTGCACTTTGCATTTCGTTATGGGTTCATGTAAAAAACAGAAATTATATTGTTATGACATTAAGTAAGTAAGTAATGGCTGCATATGTGTGAAGCTTAGTAAAGAGAGACAGCATTAAAGGAGCATTGCACCTTTTCAGTTTAAAGATTAGGTTTTTTTGTTAAGAGAAAAGCTATTGTTCTGTTAAAACAATGGATACAGTTAAAATCTAAAATGTTTAAATAGTAAAGTATGTTTGTACAGAATAAATATAGGTAAAAATAAAAACTGAATATTGTTTAGAGAATTCAATGCCATCTGTGGATATATTTTGTTATGTGATAAATTGCATGTTAAATGGAGCATGTTAAAATAATCGTTGTTTGGTTTAAATGGATATGGCCATCGGTGGTTTACTGAATCTAAGAGCTATAGCAGTTACTCAATGGTATCTGAAGTATTTGATACAAAGTATGTTCACACAGAAGAATAAATCTTCCTGTTAGACGTTAATGGAAGCTCAACGTGTGTGTCTCATCTTTTCTGTGTCACAGCGTCACACGTTGAGGAAATAAAATCACATTGCCCTCAACCCATTAAAGGTTGCTGGGTAATATAAAGAAGTCAAACCGTTTTTAGGCTCTGCTCCAGTGCATCTGTAACTGTCAACAGAAACTGTTAGGAGAAACTGAGCAACATAAAATTTAAGCCCAAACCATCAACTGCAGATAGAAGGTTTGTATTTCATTGTTGTTATTGTTCCTAAGTGTCATACAGTGTACTGTAATTATAGTTTTCCATTAGCAAAAATGTTTAGCATAAAAAAATGTGGAGCTTTACCTTGCTAACTGATGAAACAATGAGGAAGAGGTCTGTGCCTTTAGATATTCAAGGTGTTTGATTACATTTTTAAAAGGAAACAACTGAGAAGTGAAATCTTTGTCCTCACAGCTTCATCAACACCAACTGGAGGCCAGAGATCTCCCAACCAGTACAGCTGTCCAGATGGAAACAGCCACAGGTAGAGAAGATGGTGGAGCAGCAGAAAGAAACCAAGATCTGAATTCCTATGAAGGTAATGTGAACTCTTCAAAGACTGAAGTCAGTGATGATGATGCTGAAGCTAAAACCATTACTGTCACATCTTTTAATCAAGTGGAAGACAGATGTAGTCCAAGCAGCAGCTCAGCTGACCAGAGAGAGGGAGCATCCAATGAAGAGGAGGGGAAAGCAACAGAAACTACCATATCCAACTCTGCGTCGATAATGAATCAATTCAGATGTGATGAATGTGGCAAAAGATTTACCAGAAAATATAATTTAATAATGCACATGAGAATCCACACTGGAGAGAAACCATTTCCCTGTGAGCTTTGTGGACAAAGATTTAGCCATCAGTCCAATGTAAACACACACATGAGAATCCACACAGGAGAGAAACCATTTGCTTGTGAACTTTGTGGACAAAAATTTAGCCATCAGTCCAGTTTAAAAACGCACATGAGAATCCACACAGGAGAGAAACCATTTGCTTGTGAACTTTGTGGACAAAGATTTAGCCAACAGTCCAATGTAAACACACACATGAGAATCCACACAGGAGAGAAACCATTTGCTTGTGAACTTTGTGCACAAAGCTTCAGCGACCAGTCAAATTTAAACACACACATGAGAATCCACACTGGAGAGAAACCATTTGCTTGTGAACTTTGTGCACAAAGCTTCAGCGACCAGTCCAATTTAAACACACACATGAGAATCCACACTGGAGCGAAACCATTTGCCTGTGAGCTTTGTGGACAAAGATTTAGCCGACAGTTCTTTTTAAAGACGCACATGAGAATCCACACAGGAGAGAAACCATTTGCCTGTGAGCTCTGTGGACAAAGATTTAGCCAACAGTCCAATGTAAACACACACATGAGAATCCACACAGGACAAAAAACATTTGCTTGTGAACTTTGTGGACAAAGATTTAGCCAACAGTCCAATGTAAACACACACATGAGAATCCACACAGGAGAGAAACCATTTGCTTGTGAACTTTGTGGACAAAGATTTAGCCAACAGTCCAATGTAAACACACACATGAGAATCCACACAGGAGAGAAACCATTTGCTTGTGAACTTTGTGGACAAAGATTTAGCCAACAGTCCAGTTTAAATACACACATGAGAATCCACACAGGACAAAAACCATTTGCTTGTGAACTTTGTGCACAAAGCTTTAGCTACAAAACAAGTCTAAATAGACACATGAGAATCCACACAGAAAACAGAGTGGGGGTTTTCAATGACTCCTAAAATATACATAATAAAATACATGATATTAAGAAAGACAAATAAGAGTTCTCACATAATCAACACTGAAAGATCCCAGGGTTTGTTGGTAACAATATGAGTACAGAAGAGGTATGCTGTCAAGAAACAAAATGGTTTCTACTTGCATGTAAATATTTTAGTTTTTTTCTATGATAAATGTTTCCATTTTGTTCAAGTTTATGTTTTATTTTAAAAGAATTGTCAAAACTACTGTCACCTCAGACCTCTAGCTTTACAGCTAGTTGATTTTGGTTTTATTGAATACAAATGGCATTGTTCAGCCAAATATTAAAATTTGCTGTAAAGATTGAAAATATTAATATTTATGCGTTCAAATGTTTGAATAACTTTTAATGTAATAAATAATATACACAAAACGTATTTTAATTAATTTTGTTCTGATTCAAATCAGTTTTTTACTTATTAGAACAATCTTTATCTGTCAACAGTAGTTGTGGAAATATATAGACAAAATAAAAACAAGTTATAAAAAAGTTGTCATAGAATCAAACTTAAAATGCAGTTTTGTTTAAATGTTGCTGTTAATAAATCACATGTTGAGACTTGAACCCAGCCAAACAGCACAGCTAATTAAAAATAGACACTGTGTTAGAGCAAATAAGTGACGTTACTTCAACCTAAACAACAGTCAGTGCATAAATGTTTCAAATTTAAGGTAGAAAAAAGTATTATTTACTTTTTTAGCATGCCATACCATACCATTTTATTTACAGAGCACTTAAAATAGCGACAAGGCCAAACAAAGAGCTGTACAAACAGGCAACACAAAAAGCAACATACAAAATGAAGTTAAATCAGAATATAGACATAAAAACGTTGCAGATAATAAATATAACGACTAACCTGTGTGAAGCAAACAGGTTCAAAACACAGATCATCTGGTGTTGAAAGCTATGGAATAGTAAGTTTTTCAACGTGATTTGAAAACCGAGAGGGAGGAGGCCAGTCTGACAAGCAGAGGTATCAAAGTCTTGGGCCTGCTACAGAGAAGGCCCTGTCACCTCTGCACTTAAGAAGAGTTCCTGGAACTGTGAGGAGCAACTGGTCCGCTGACCTCAGAGAACGTGGTGGGACATACAGCTGTAGCAAATCAGAGAGATAGAGACATCATAGAGAGACATGTCTATTAAATGCTAGCTTGTGCTGGGTAGTACATTTGCTTTGGGTTATAAATGTATACGTATTCAGGAAGCCATTAAATAAGAGAAAACTAACTATAAGCATTTAACCATTCTTACCAAAATGAACTTTTTTGTTGTAAAAATCATTGACATTGTAATTCACTTACCGTACTGTTTACAGTAGTCCCTCCCTCATTTATTGCAGGGGTTCCTGTTCTCAGCCCTGCATGATAAGTGAAAAACTGCTAAGCAGTAATAGTAGCACAAGTAGTAAGTGGTAGTTAATTTTAATATATATTTGTGTGTGTGTGTGTGTGTGTGTGTGTGTGTGTGTGTGTGTGTGTGTGTGTGTATATATATATANCTTGTTCGTAATGACTTTAGAGCTTTGTTGGTGTTTGGTTTGACACTGGAAGACTTTAGGTACTCTTTTAAAAAAGGATCTAAATGTAGTAGATATAAAGATTCTTAAAGATTCAAGCTCTGAATCATAAACTTCAGCTTTATTTAATTGCTTAACAAAGGAGTATTGGCATGGAGGGGGAAAGACTGTAAAGCAGTGGTCCCCAAACTACGGCCCGTGGGCTGTATCCGGCCCGCCTCCACATTTGGCCCGGCCCCCAGAACAATACCAGAGAGCATTTAGATTTTTTTTTTCATATGTGTATTTGTATTTGATAATAAATTTGGACTTTTGCAATAAAATGTTCCTTAGTTATGAACTATTTTGAACTATTGTTCCACATTTAATTTATTGTGTCAGCGTTTGGGGAAAAATGCTGACACATCCAAAACGTGACATTCTGTTCCACCTTTCTGCCGTCTGTGCCCCTATCTGGCAACCCCCAGAAAAAAAAATCCTAAACCCGCCCCTCTAAAAGACAGAATGGAATATTGTGAAAAGATTAGGTAAAAGAAAAATTGATTCAGAATGCAGGGCATTTAAGCTGCAGTGGACAAACGATTATTTTTTTGTTCAATGCAAAGAAAAGGCTGTCTGTCTCATCTAAAGAGGCGGTGGCGGTATTCAAAGAATACAATCTCTAATAAATAGTGTTCATTTCCTGGATTTTTTTCTGTGAAGAACCCAGAGAGGGTTATTTGGTTATTATTTATTTCATTAATAATGTTATTATTTATTTTATTAATAGTGTTATTATTTATTTTATTAATAGTGTTATTATTTACCTCCTGACTTTTGTTCTGTGAAGAACCCAGAGAGGGTTATTTGATTGTGCTTTCTGGAAAACAATACATTTTTACATTTGGGCACTCCTGCAATCGTCACACTTTCTCCTGTTACAAACTGACTCCGGCCCCCCACCAGAGAAAAGAAAAGTTATGTGGCCCTCACAGGAAAAAGTGTGGGGACCCCTGTTGTAAAGCCTCAGACCCCCCATTCCCCTCCCCCCATCAAACTGAACCTTCTTTGTTCTAAATTTTAAAATGTATCCTTGCAGAAACATTGATGCAATTGTCTCTTTATGAAATGAAACTGCATTTGCAGTTTTAATTTGCAATGATGAGCTGAAAAGGAGCCCATACAATGAATGAAAACTTAAAGGGAGACCACTCTTTTGATATGAGGTTAAAGGAAAGAAAAGTTAGGGAAGGTTATAAATAAATATCATGTTCAACAAGATAACTCCTTGAGTGTCCCATGTTTAAAGAAACAGTTAAATCCTAATCAGATTGAAGAGCTAATGGCTAAACTGAGCCAGTTCAAGACCTAAGCCTTCTTAGAATAACTCCAATCTTTAAAAAGAAATAAAATATATAGCAGTTTTGCAAATACTAATTAATAAACATTTACACCATTGTCTTACTTTTTACCCTCTATTCTTCTTACAAATAAACCTAAACATTGTAATGATGACACTCTTTAGGTTTATAAAAAAAAAAAAAAATACAGTAATTTGCATGAACCTGAATGAACATCCGTTCACTTTAGTCAGCTCCAGTCAGATGAGACGCTACCTTGTAAGTTCGGTCAGAATTTAACTTTATTCATTAAACTGATGTTATTCAAGAGCTATCTACGGGAGCGGTGGTGCAGAGGCTAGAGTGAAACTGTGATTGGAAGGTTGCTGGTTCAAACCCCCCTGCTAACTGTAACATCAAAAACCTGGGCCACCTATCCACCTCTTTCACAAAAAGCTCATGTAGGCCGCCATGACAGTCCGGAGCCGCCCCCTCCCGGTGGTAAACTTCCGGCGGAAGTCCTGTAGCGTGTGGTTTGCTGTGAAAAACAAGCCGGGACACCAGTTTATTTTCTCTCGTTTTTTAAATTTTTTGGGTTGTTTCTTGCTGGGTTAGAGGGTGTTACAGCCAGGTATACGTTTGAGCAACGCGCTGTTGTAAACGTGAAGGATTTATCTCCATCGGAGGAGCTGACAGCTGCTCCTTCCTCTGTCTGTGTCTGGCTCTGAGCTGCTGTCGAAGACGTCGCGCTCCGATCAACTTTAGTTCGGTAAACAAAATATTCTATATAAATCATTTTGTGAAACCATGTCAGAACAATATCGGAGTATAACCGTCTGTTTAGTAGCTGTTTTTTTTTTTTTTCATGATTTAGCGTCTGTACTGCTGTGATAATGCTGTGGTTAGCTTAGCATGTAGCTTCTTTAAAGGCTAACTTCCAGACGGTAACACTCACAACAAAGTGCTGGTTCTTGAGCCTGGACTTTTTTTTGGGGCTGTGTTATTTTAGTTAAACTGTTATTTAGCTGGTTAGATATGATTGAGACAGTTTACACATCTTTTTTCAAAGACAGACCGTGTCAACAATGACTAGGCCTCAAAACCTGACCCGTCATTAAACCAGAGTTATTAAAGCACATTTAAAATAATGATGTAAATTAAAGAGGAGAAAAGTGCACATGAAGCTACATTTGTACTAAAATGTGAGTAAATAAAGAATTTACTTAACAAATCTGTCATTAAATAATATAACTGTGTGTTGCACACGTGTTTATACAGTATTATTTATATTTATTTATATTATTTAATGACAGATCTGTTAAGTAAATGCTTTATTTCAGAGTCAGAGAGTCTTTATTGTCATTTGCACCGCATGTGGTACATGAGATGAAAACGAGATTATGTACACGAGGTCCCAGTTACATCCAACAACAAATGAAAGAGAAAAACAGTAATAACATCTAGAACTAACTAAGAAAAGCATCAACTAGTAATACACAGCTAACTAAGAAAAACATCAACTAGTAATACACAGCAGCACGAACATGAGTTTGTATGAGCAGATGGTCACAGATGAACACAGATGAATACAGCAACAAGAAAACAGATCAGCATCAGTATGATGTGATATTTTGCAGTGTTTATTTTTTATTTTATTTTTATTTATTCATGAGTCTAACAGCCTCAGGGTAGAAGCTGTTCCTCAGTCTAGTGGTTCATTTTAGTACAAATACTGTACTGTACACACTGTCTATGACAAGACAAGTTTTCTTTTTCTACTTTACAGAAGACTGAAGCCACGAGATCCATCCAGAGATAAGATCCTACATTAAGTAAATGCTTTATTTACTCATTTTAGTACAAATACTGTACTGTACACACTGTCTATGACAAGACAAGTTTTCTTTTTCTACTTTACAGAAGACTGAAGCCACGAGATCCATCCAGAGATAAGATCCTACATTAAGTAAATGCTTTATTTACTCATTTTAGTACAAATACTGTACTGTACACACTGTCTATGACAAGACAAGTTTTCTTTTTCTACTTTACAGAAGATTGAAGCCACGAGATCCATCCAGAGATAAGTTTGTACACCTGGGTCCAGTCTCAGATCGTACACCTGGGTCCAGTCGCAGATCTACACCTTAGATTCCTGTGGACTTGGCTGAAATCGGACAGTTCCACATGAAGAGAAATCTGTTCAGTTTGCTGGTCTCCATCATTGCTTGCTTGTTGAATTGGTTTTGATCTTTATTCTGTGCCAATTCATTTTCATTAAGACAACACCACACACAGTTGTCATATTGTACACTATTCAGTTTCAACTGTTTTAAATGTATAATTATACTAGTTTTTATTCTGAACTTTGTCAGTCTCCTGGGTGATGAAAACTTATAAGCAAAATGAATGTTTTTATGCTTTGCACATGTGAATAAAAACACTGGCCTAAGAACAATCAGGATCTATATTTTTTTTTAATGTATATTACAATGAGTAGTATGGGTGACATCACAATGAAACTACTTCACATTATTAGACATTGAACAGTGTATTTTAATTATTGAAATAACAACACCCCTCCCTGGGCTGCCACCTTACCGTGGTGGAGGGGTTTGAGTGTCCCAATGATCCTAGGAGCTATGCTGTCAGGGGCTTTATGCCCCTAGTAGGGTCACCCAAGGCAGACAGGTCCTAGGTGAGGGACGAGACAAAGCGCAGCCCACAAGACCCCTTATGATGATTAATATAAATGGAAACAATGTTCCCTCGCCCGGACGCGGGTCACCGGGGCCCCACTCTGGAGCCAGGCCCGGAGGAGGGGCACGTTGGCGAGCGCCTGGTGGCCGGGCTTTCACCCATGGAGCTCGGCCGGGCACAGCCCGAAGAGGAGACGTGGGTCCCCCTTCCCATAGGCTCACCACCTGTGGGAGGGGCCAAAGGGGTCGGGTGCATTGTGGAATGGGTGGTGGCCGAGGGCGGGGACCCTGGCGGTCTGATCCTCGGCTACAGAAGCTGGCCATTGGGACATGGAATGTCACCTCTCTGGTGGGGAAGGAGCCTGAGCTAGTGTGTGAGGTTGAGAGGTTCCGGCTAGAAATAGTCGGACTCACCTCAACGCATGGCTCTGGCTCTGGAACCAGTTTCCTTGAGAGGGGTTGGACACTCTTCCACTCTGGAGTTGCCCCTGGTGAGAGGCGCCGAGCAGGAGTGGGCATACTTGTTGCCCCCCATCTTGGTGCCTGTACGTTGGGGTTCACCCCGGTGAACGAGAGGGTAGCCTCCCTTCGCCTACGTGTGGGGGGACGGGCTCTGACTGTTGTTTGTGCCTATGCGCCGAACGGCAGCGCAGATTACCCACCCTTTTTGGAGTCCTTGGAGGGGGTATTGGAGGGTGCGCCTCCTGGGGACTCCCTTGTTCTGCTGGGGGACTTCAACGCTCACGTGGGCAATGACAGTGAGACCTGGAGGGGTGTGGTTGGGAGGAACGGCCCCCCTGATCTGAACCCGAGTGGTGTTCTGTTGTTGGACTTCTGTGCTCGTCATGGATTGTCCATAACGAACACCATGTTCAGGCATAAGGGTGTCCATATGTGCTCTTGGCACCAGGACACCCTAGGTCGTAGTTCAATGATCGACTTTGTTGTCGTCTCATCTGATCTGCGGCCGCATGTCCTGGACACTCGGGTGAAGAGAGGGGCGGAGCTGTCAACTGACCACTACCTGGTGGTGAGTTGGCTCCGATGGTGGGGGAGGATGCCGGTCAGACCTGGCAGACCCAAACGTATTGTGAGGGTCTGCTGGGAACGTCTGGCAGAGTCTCCCGTAAGACGGAGCTTTAACTCCCACCTCCGGGAGAGCTTTGAACACGTTCCGAGGGAGGCGGGGGACATTGAGCCCGAGTGGGCCATGTTTCGCGCCTCTATTGTCGAGGCAGCTTATCGGAGTTGTGGCCGCAAGGTTGTTGGTGCCTGTCGTGGTGGCAACCCTCGAACCCGGTGGTGGACACCGGCGGTGAGGGATGCTGTCAAGCTGAAGAAGGAGTCCTATTGGGCCTTTTTGGCCTGTGGGACCCCGGAAGCAGCAGATAGGTACCGGCAGTCCAAGCGGCATGCGGCTCGGGTGGTTGCTGAGGCAAAAACTCGGGCGTGGGAGGAGTTCGGAGAGGCCATGGAGAATGACTTCCGTACGGCTTCGAGGCGATTCTGGTCCACCATCCGGCGTCTCAGGGGGGGAAAGCGGTACGCGACCAACACCATTTATGGTGGGGATGGCGTGCTGTTGACCTCAACTCGGGATGTTGTGAGTCGGTGGGCGGAATACTTCGAAGACCTCCTCAATCCTACTGGCACGTCTTCCACTGAGGAAGCGGAGCCTGGGGACTTTGGATCGGGCTCTCCAATCTCTGGTGCTGAGGTCGCCGAGGTGGTTAAAAAGCTCCGCGGTGGCAAGGCTCCGGGGGTGGATGAGATTCGTCCTGAGTTCCTTAGGGCTCTGGATGTTGTGGGGTTGTGTTGGCTTACGCGACTCTGCAATATCGCGTGGACATCGGGGGCAGTTCCCTTGGATTGGCAGACTGGGGTGGTGGTTCCCCTATTCAAAAAGGGGGACCGTAGGGTGTGTTCCAACTATAGAGGGATCACACTCTTAAGCCTCCCTGGTAAGGTCTATTCAGGGGTTCTGGAGAGGAGGGTCCGTCGGATAGTCGAACCTCGGATTCAGGAGGAGCAGTGTGGTTTTCGTCCTGGTCGTGGAACACTAGACCAGCTCTACACCCTCAACAGGGTCCTGGAGGGTGCGTGGGAGTTTGCCCAACCAGTTTACATGTGCTTTGTAGACTTGGAAAAGGCATTCGACCGCGTCCCTCGGGGGGTTCTGTGGGGGGTACTCCGGGAGTATGGGGTACCAGGCCCATTGATATGGGCTGTTAGGTCCCTGTACGACCGGTGTCAGAGCTTGGTCCGCATTGCCGGCAGTAAGTCAGGCTCGTTTCCGGTGAGAGTTGGACTCCGCCAAGGTTGCCCTTTGTCACCGATTCTGTTCATAACTTTTATGGACAGAATTTCTAGGCGCAGCCAAGGTGTTGAGAGGATCCGTTTTGGTGGCCTTAGAATCGCTTCTCTGTTTTTTGCAGATGATGTGGTCCTATTGGCTTCATCAGCTCGTGATCTACAGCTTTCGCTGGAGCGGTTTGCAGCTGAATGTGATGCGGCCGGGATGAGGATCAGTTCCTCCAAATCCGAGGCCATGGTCTTGAGCCGGAAAAGGGTAGCGTGCCCTCTCCGGGTCGGGGAGGAGGTCCTTACCCAAGTGGAGGAGTTTAAGTATCTCGGGATCTTGTTCACGAATGAGGGAAAACTGGAGCGTGAGATCGATAGGCGGATAGGTGCAGCGTCCGCAGTGAAGCGGGCGCTGTACCGGTCTGTCGTGGTGAAGAGAGAGCTGAGTCAAAAGGCAAAGCTCTCAATTTACCGATCGATCTACGTTCCCACCCTCATCTATGGTCATGAGCTTTGGGTTATGACCGAAAGAACAAGATCTCGGATACAAGCGGCTGAAATGAGTTTTCTCCGCAGGGTGGCTGGACTCTCCCTTAGAGATAGGGTGAGAAGCTCAGTCA
>JBBPBX010043101.1:17074-28077 GCA_038048925.1 Garcialebias charrua | reverse complement strand
AGGACTGTGTGTATGTGGTCAATATGACGCAGGACGTTGCGGGCACCGAGTGGATGGACAAACTATCAAGAGTATCATACCTTGGGGCTCAGTGTGCATGGATGTTGCTGGACCCATGGGAGTCACTAGCAAGAAGGGAGAGAAATATCTTCTAGTGCTAGTGGACTCCAGGTCAGGGTATGTGGTAGTTAAACCGGCAAGAAAAGCTAATGACAACAGTGTCGTCAGCATGCTGGAACAAGTCTGTGGGTCCAAAATACAACGCCACAGACAAAGTGAAGAGAATATTAGACAATAACACGGTTGTGTTAACAAAAACAGGGAATCCGAGAAATAGAGCAACTGAAGCCAATTCCTAGCTAATTCCAAACCAGAAACCGGATTATGGCCAATGAACCAAGTACCATGCTCCCCTATCGTAGAATGGCCACTATATGCGGGGGAGTTATCTTAAGACAACAACCTCAGAGCTTTGGGCAGGTAGGGCTCTGAAGACCTTGGAGTACGCCAAGAGAAGATACCTGTCAGCAGAATGCGAAATGATCAAGTTGATTAAAGCTGCAAAACAACTGTGAAGTCAACATGGAACCTACTGGCCTTCCCATTTGGTGGGAGGGACCAGGAAAAGATAAGCCCCTCAAACCTGAGGCGAAGAGAAAATAATGAAACTGTGAGCCCCTTAAACCTGAGGCGAAGAAACAAAAAGAGATGAAAAAATAAGCCCCTCAGAGCTGAGGTGAAAAGAAAGAAGATGTACGGGAGTTGCAACTAAAACCCGTAAAAGTAATGGATGCTTTTATTTGTGTGAAAAGTAGGACCACAGTTTTACTAAGAGTAATGATCCTCACACTATGGAAATTGAGTGAGAGAGGCCCAGAAGATTGTACCTGTGAATGGGAGGGGACTATGGTAAAGTACTGTGTAAATTGTCAAACGAGGCACAAAGGGTAGACACGCCCATAAGACCTGACTCCACCCAGTGGATTAAAGTCTCAGTACAGATGATCGTGGCTCCACACAAGGGAGTGTATTCGGTGGGAGCTACAATACAGCTGATCAAAGACAATAAAGAAAACACAGAAAAGTCCCAACCCAGTTAAACAGAGAAAAAAGCGAAGTGTACTGAACGCTTGGGCCAGCAAGACATTTCTGAGGGAATGGAAGCACATGAACAAGGAAATGAACAACTAAAAACTGAACGACGGGGCGCTAGAATCATCAAAGGATCTCATCGCAAAAGGAAAGGTGGAGAATTATTAGATCAAATCGTGAGGTGTCCAAATTATATCTGGAAAGGGAGAGATAATATAAAATCTGCAAAAATCATCGAAACATGCTGGTCCTGGGACAGAGACCCGCTTTACAATGACTCAGACTCAGAGGACGAGGCACCCACTTATGTGTGGAATTTGCTGATTCAACGATCCAGGACAGGACCGTATCAACCAGCTCTAATTGTACGGAAAGAACTAGTAAAGTTAGACCGTCCCAGAAAAGATTACACCCTAAACTTTAACAGAACCAAAAATTACTACTGCTCATGTATAATGTTCCACAGGAACAAAGACCTAACTAAAGGGTCTCTTAGAGGTATCACGGACTATGCAGTAACAAAAGACTCATGGAGAATGCCATACATCCCCAGCCCAATGGGGACACCATGGATCTTCAATGTTGTCTATTTAAAAGTACTCGGAATGCAATTCAAAATCAGATGGGGCCATAATTACAGAGAGCCACATCAAACACATTTCTGCGAGATCTCCATAGGGGAGTTGGAGGTTTGGACAACAAGCCGAGCCATGAAAATAAGCATCTACAACCGGGAAACTAACCCAAACAAAATAGTGGTTGAAAACACTGAGCTGCCCCTACGAATGCTGTGTGATCGAGTCTGCACGCCCATCAACGATTGGGAAGAGTACCCGGTACGAATGGCTTACAGGATGACTGTATCGTACAGAGGACACCCACTTGTCAGTACGGTAACAGCGTTGGAAGAATGGGGTGAACACTATGTGCAATATGGAAGAAAATCCAGGGAAATGTTCAGACAGAGACTGTGGGAGGCGGAGGAACAGGGCCAAAGAGGTGAGGACACATCTGACGAACCTTTTTGTGGGCTGCAAGGCCCCCAGCTTGAACCTGCATGTTGGGGGGTCTACCAATGGAAGTGGGTGTGGAGAGGGCAGAGATGGGGACTCAAGTTTGGGACTCGGACTCGAGTCGCACTTAAGTCGCAAAAACAGAGACTTCAGACTCGACTCGGACTTGCATTCAAAAGGATTCAAAAGACTTCCAACTCGACTCGGACTTGCATTCAAAAGACTTCCAACTCGACTCGGACTTGCCATTTGAGACTCGTGAGCATCGAGAATTGTTCGGAACCGGGACTAACTGTCCGGTTTTCCCGAAATCGTTCAAAATATTAATTTGCGATTCCTATGTTCGATGCTAGTTAGCCGACCGGAAGTAGCCGCCACCGAAAACCAACGAAGAAGAATCCACCGGAAGTGTGCATCTGCTATCGATAGCGTACTAATTTAATAAAATGACCAGTCAGGTCAGTGTAGCACTTGCAATAATTTTCTATCATGCAAAGGAGGGTGGGGAAGTAAAATAGTGTCCCGTCTTTGACGCACTCCACCGGATTATTTTCGCTTCGTATCCGACCGGAAGTACAGAGTGGTCCGTCTGCAAAACGCTCCACCGAACTTTTCGCTAATCGCTACCTCTTCAGCTCCATCAGGTTGGTAAATAAATAAACTATAAACTAGTCTCATACCAAGATTAAGGCAGCTAATAAGTTATACTCCGCTTAAAGCGGTAAGTCAGCTCAAATACAAACACGATGCTAACGTTAGCTCGTTTTTTTTTTCTTAGACAAACGACCTGAAATGGCTTCACAGTGTTCACCAGTGACTGTCCAAGGTAAATACTGTACGTCAGTGTAACCGAGTGCCACAAAACAGTTACAGCATATGTTGTGAAAAGGTTGCATCCCTTTTCAGATGTGGATTCAATTCAACCATGGATTGCACTTACATTGCACTCAAATCCAACACTTATTAACATTCTTAATTCATTTAAAGTTCTCTGTGTCTTTTAAAATGTTTTAATGTCTCTAGTTTTCATTATTATATAATTTCTGTTTATGTTCTCTTTCATTCCATTATGAGTGAATGTCACAGTTTGAAGAATTATTGAATAGGTTAGTTAGGCAATAACAACAGAGCTAATAATTGTATACATTCTCAGTCTTAAAAATGATTTAATAATCTCTTTTTACTGATAATACTGATAAACCTGTTGTTTGTTTAGGAACTTCCTGCAGTCTGTCCAGAAAGTCTCCACTGGAGGAGCTTTTTGCTGAGGAAGAGGCACAACATAATGTCACAGCTCCATGTCCATGAAGAAACAAATGGAGAGAGGGCTGCAGATACCAGGACATCCCACCAGCTGTTCTGTCTGAGGATCCTGCTGCTGTGGTGGAACCAGGTTAGCCCATCAGTGGGAGCTCAGTAACATGACTGCAGCATCAGACACTGGACAATATTATTTGTACTGTATAATAATAATAATACTGTATATGTTTGTGAGTCCTCCATGTTGGCTCTCTGCCCTGTGAGAAATTCATAGTACCGGTAAATGTAACAAAAAGGAAAAAGTTCAAGGAAAAAGTTCATAGCATTAAATTCAAACAGAAGTTCAAATTATTTAATCCTGAAATAACTCTGGCTAACTACTGTAGCTTTTTTATAACATGGAGTTAAACTCAAAGCAGTCTCCTCAGATAAATAGTGTTACCATTATTTTTATATTAAAGTTTCTGTTAACTTATTATTTTTATATTAAAGTTTCTGTTAACTTATTATTTTTATATTTGATTGTTTCTGTTCAGTGCCCTGAGACAATTTGTGACTTGGAGCTATACAGTATAAATAAACTGAACTGAATTGAATTGAGGAGAGACATTTAATGTAATGTTTTGGCCTCTACATTCAGATAAAAATAAGCTGTAACGTGTAGTCACTGCCTAAAAGGTTGTTAGCAGCTGCTACAAACAAGCTTAGCGTCAGTGTGTTAATCTAATGTTAACCTGGATATTTTTAAAAGGAGAGACATTTAATGTCCATTGTTTGCGAATGAATAGCATACATTCATTCACGGTGTCACTCAAATATTAGGGACTTGACTTGGACTTGACTTGGACTTGACTTGGACTTGACTTGGACTTGACTTGGACTTGAGATCAATGACTTGAGACTTGACTTGGACTTGACCTGGACGTGAGATCAGAGACTTGAGACTTGACTTGGACTTGAGATCAGAGACTTGAGACTTGACTTGGACTTGCAAAAAATGACTTGTGAGCATCTCTGGGAGAGGGTTGAGACCAGAATTGCCACACCCATCGCCTCTCTGCGTGGAACTGTACAAAGGACGTGTGAAAGGAAAAGAGGACCAAGTCCCAGTGAGAGTTAAAAGCGACCACATTGGTAATCTGGAACGCCCACAGATGGTTGACCACCTCACACCATGTAGCATGCAGAACCCCATAGAAGAGCAGTGACAGAGAAGGACATTATAGACTCAAGACCAAACACTAAAAATACCAGAAAGTCTCATTTGGATGAACCTCAAGAAGAATATCACCCTAAGCTTTGTCCTCCAACCTCACCATGGATATTTAATGTGGTCTACCTGACGATAAAAGGAATAAGTATCAAATTGAAATGGGGACCCAAACCCCAACAGAAATGGCACTGGAAGGACCCCAGCCTGAACTTACCAATGGCTGGTGATTCGGTGGAAGTGGGTGTGGTAAAGATTGCAACCTGGATGGCCACACCCCTCTCCACTATATCTGGAGCTCCTCAAAGATCGAGTGACCATAACTCACAGGCGCTCGAAGAGGGAGCCCAGAGCTGAAAGAAACGAAGTCTGAATAGAAACTCTCTCAACAATGACTCACCTGGAAAGTAGACTAAGTCGAGATGATTCAAACAGCGATGCAGATCCACACATCAATGAAGAAGATCCACACATCTATGAAGATGTACCACAAATCTATGAAGATATGGCGACCCCTGACCGACCTAAGGACTGTTTAAGGATTATGAGAATGGATAAAGCAACTTGTCTACGAACCCTGCTGCGGGGATTCGTAGTGTTAATAGGCTTAGTTATGTTGTTGGTTATTTTGTATCAAGCCGGAATCAGACCATGGAGCCTAACGCATGTAAAAGTCTCCCATGGGAGATCCAAATATGCAAACATGACCTGCTGGGACACCACGCAAAGAGACATCTTCGTACCATGGGACAGAAATGAAACTGTTGAAAATCTTACCAAGACCTGGGAAAGAGTAAGACTAGCAGGCTATCCAGCTTGGATGTACCAGTTGGGAAACACCCCTGAATGGGTGTCTGCAGTAGAGGCTGAGAACCTAACGGGGCCTGACAAACCCCACTTCAAGGTAATCAATCTACTGATTTTGCCTGAAGGAATTGTGACCTGGATAATGCTCCTGCATCACAACATAAAAAGGACAACGAGATGTAACTGGATTCATCTGGACAAAGAAACCCCTGAATGGCACTGTGATTGGGGCTGTAGACCACTAATGGGATTATGCCACCAAGGATATTGGGAGGCTGAAGTGATTTATCCTGCCCCACTGAGGGATGACAGCTGCCAAGCCATACTCCCTCGTTGGGAATTTTGGGGTAATATTCATCTGGACTGTGACAAAGTCCCTCCTTTCATCAGAAGAAACCGGACTGGAGAACATCAAAACCTAACCAAAAGTCAAGACTGTCCACACCGTAAAACACAAGACGGTGCCAGAATCAACGCTACTGAGCAAAGTCCCAAAGTACGACCCAGGAGGTTTGATTCCGAAAGCAGAAAGAAATTGATAATTTTAGCCAACACCGCTTAAAACCCCCCCCGGCTCTTGCTAGTATATAGAATTTAGTTTACTTCTTTACTTCTTTACTTATTTCACTTATTTACTTATTTACAATGTCCTGATACAACCGGCCCAGCTAAAGCCGGAAGAACCTGACAACGCTATCCCAGTCAGTTCAGCAGTTGCTGATCCCATTGACTCAGAGTCTGACTTGACTCATGAAGACCCAAGGCCAACACCACCGCATCAGCAGGTGATGGATGAAAATGCTCCCTACTCGCCTGAGGGATGTCTGAGGCCAGGGAGAATGTTGCTCCTGATGCTCGATCAACAAGGGAGAACGAAGAATCATTGACCACTACAGGATCTCCGGAGATGACCTGAGGAGATGACCTGAGGAGGACGACCTCACCTCAGCCGGGCGGCACACGTGGAACCGACCAGGATGACTACACCATGATGGATGTTGCGAAGAAGCGAACAGCAATCCAGGGTCCAGAGGCACCAAGGATCCCGCGTGACCTGACGACGACATCTCGGGGTCCCAGATGGCATGGACACAGATGACGAGAAGATCACGATGAGTGTTAAAGGACTTGTTTGAGCAGTACCGCCTGTTTTCAAGCAGGGGATGTCAAAGTATGCAGGACTTTTATATTGAAAACAGACTTATACTGCTACAAAAATCTTTACAACACATATACACACACATGGTAAGTTGCCTTTGGCACAGGGCTGAGAGCAGGGTGTGGTACACTTTTTATCCCTTGGTGTTTGACCCTAGATTAGTTTAATTTGTATGGCATTTTAAACTCATTTGTTTTTTATTTTATATATGCTTTGTCTGTATTTTGGTAAACCATCTTTGTGTTATTTCATGGCATTTTTTGGTTAACCCTGTGCTATAAGAAATAAGTTTGAGTCAGGCCTTACATGCACACACTAGGCAGAAAAACCAAGGCCTCTGAAAAGCAGCAGGTCTCTCTCTGAGAAAATATGGATCAAAACTAGATAAGAAGCTGCAAGTTGTTGCAAAGAGCTTGGGCTTCTTGTCAAGAAGAAAGAAAATAGTTTTAGGGTATTTAAATCTCATACAGAACTGATCAAGCATATAAATATAATCTTTTATTGGATAGCGATAAAATCATAGCATTTTGAATCATGATGCAGACACACGAAGCCATACGAACAGCAGGCCTCATATTTATCCAAACACACGCTCAAGGTAGGAGCAAGACAACCAGGCCTCTTCTTAGTGTTTCACACAGCTGCAGAAGAGAGTTACTGAGGAAGGTAGTTTTTGCTTTGGCTTCAAGGACTGTTTAAAAGTAACAAAAATTATTTTAACAAAATAATAAGAATAGCAATTATTAGAAGCAAAGCGTTATTGCAGACAGATGAAACTTCTTACCAATACAAGCATGCACACAGAGAGACACACAAGGAGTTATAATAATAATAACACATACGCTCTTGAGCAGGTCTGCTTGGAGCAGAAATATAGGTCAGATAGATAAAAACGTGCACACTTTTGGCAGAGCAGAAGAGAGGCTGCAAGGTTGATTCAAAGCCTGTTAGAAAGGGCAAGCATTTACAGCAAAGAAAGGAGCATGCATACCTGTTTCAAACAAATTAGAAAGTTTCTGGGTTGTGAGAAAGTGTTGATTCATTGGATTGAGAGGAAACAGTGTTTTTCATGAAAAGAAACTGCAAGTTTCACTCACTCACACACCAGATAAAAAGTGATCTTCAGGAGAGTGAAAGTAGCAGGCTTGTTTCCTCATAGGGAGCTAGCTGAACACCTAGTATCTGACTTTTTGTATGTCTTGCATGCATCTTATAGTAACTATCTTTGTGTGGTAATTCTCTGACGGCTCTGTGGTTGTTAAGTTTGCAGTGACCCACTAAGCACAGGCCAGCACCTCCACACACAAACTCCACAGACAGAGAAAAACAAGCTCTTATCAGAACAAGTCTGCTCATTATTCGCAGCTGCAGAGGAGTGAAGCTGTAGATGAGTTTTGGAGTATTCTAAATAAATGAATCTATCATATAAAACCGATTTAGATAGAAGCCTTTTTATTTTTATTCTTTTATTACGCTTAAAGCCTGTGAGAAGTGATGTGATATATGTTTTCTTTTATGATTCACGGTAAACCAAAGAGGTTCTCCACTGCTGGGTATTGAAAAATGGTTTTAAATATTACATAGCACCTTAAAAAAGTGTTTTTTCCACAGTTTGGGTAAATGTAGGTAAAAGTTGAGGATCTGGGTGAAAGTTTAAACCTGTCTGACCAGACTCTCGTGTGAAGGGAGGGTGAGAGCGAAGGAGAGACATTATGTCATTGTTCAGTGAGGGCTGAGAGGAGGTGTAAAAAGTTACCTCATCATTAACCAATGAGTACTAACAAAATGATGTAATCCTCCGATGGGGGGAGCAGAAAAAGCCCAGTTTCCTTATAAAAGATGAAAGTCTGAGAAGAAAAATTGCTGAGTTTTTGGACCCCTGAAGAATTCTTGTGGATTATAACTGAACTCTGGAGCTGAAAAGAAGAAGATTGGATTATCTGAAAAAGGGTTTTTCTTTTTGATCAACAAAGAATACTTTTTTGCCTCTCAGCCCGGATATTTCCAACTTTTTCACAATTTGGACTGGCTTCAGAGATGGAATAATTTTCCTATTCTTTTGGAAATCCCTTGTGGCACTTTCTGACAAAAAAAGGTAGGTTATATTCCCAGTTTAATCCACAACTAAATTTATATTAAGAGTAAATTATTAATAACAGTAAAAAAGCCTCCTTTTATACAAGAAGATGTTGAAACCAACAAAGCGGAGATCTTCTCGCTGAAAGCGGACGGGTTTATCAGCTTGTTTGAGCTAGGGAGAACGCGGAGTTCTTTTTGTCCTCCCTGCTGCTGCAAAAGGGCCTTTGAAAGCTCAACGGAGCTGTGAATGGATGTTTTTACATTTTTATCGGAGTAACTGATTTTTCCTGGATATAATTATTTTTGTTTCTACAAGATTTTTTTGTTTTATAACAATTCTGTGGAATAAACCTCAATTAATGGATTAAACCAATTTTTTTCCCTTCTGAATGAATTAGGGATATTTTCCTTTCTGTTCATAACAGATTAAAAGGAGTTTAAAGAGAAGTTTTGTGCGTCGAGAGATCAGACTGCAGCAAGCTGAATGTTTGGGAAAATTGGGAAGATAAGAAGAACACAGTGTCCCTGTTCGTCTTCTAACCGCTGTTAAAGGCCTCTCGTAATGGATTTTTAACTAATTTTTCCAGGAATTACCACATTATCTAATGGATTAAAATTGTCTATTTCTGGATTACCATTTTTCTGGATGGATTTAGCAGATTTGTGGAACAAAGCAACATTTCTTGATGAGATTCAACATTAATTATGGAATACAACTGGTTGAAGATGCTGAAATCATGAAGAATTCTTTGAATTTGCTGGATACTCTGGGAAAATTTGATTAATTCAAAAAGAGTTTTTCCCCTGAACAAAAGGAGTGCTCTTTGCGGCTGCAGCGAGCTGAATGTTTGGAAAACAATCTTTGATGGATTAAAGCTGATTTTGCTGAAGGGATCCTGAAGATTGGAAAGTCAGTTATTGTTTTCGGGTCACCCGGTCTGACCACGGAGTGAGACCTACCAGCTGGAAGCTGACTGACCTTGGATATTCGGCTAGGAGAACACGATGTTCTAATTTTAGCCTCAGGCCTGCTTTGAAGGCCTTGTTCATCAGCATCGCAGAACAACTGAATGGATTACAATATCTTTGAATGGATAACACTTTTGAGGAATAATTGATTTTGCCTGGGAGGATTACCAGATTTTTTAGCCCTGAACAGTTTTGATGGATTACAACTGGGATTTTTAACACGACAGAATTACCTGGAGGTTTTTCTGTGGAATTACAACGAAGACTTATTCAGTCTGCTGGAAGTGCAGACTTTCCTGACTGGATTATAACAGGATTAAATGAAGATTTCTTTGGTGTGATTACAAAACAAGTTTTTCCTAAAGTGGATGATTACAAAACAAGTTTTTCCTGAAGAATTGGAAACACAAGCTTTTCCTATGTGGGATTAAACAAAGATTTGTCCAGTCTGCTGGAGTGCAGACTTTTAATTGGAGCACAACAGCATCACCTGGAGGTTTTTTCTGTGGAACAACAACAAGATTTCCTGATAGGATTGGAACAAAGTTTTCTGGTGGAGATAAAAACATAAGTTGGAACACACCAAGATTACCTGGATGGATTAAACATATTTGATCGGAATCAGATTATTGTAGAATAAACCAACATTTTAGAAGATTATACAAATTATACATTGGAGTAGAACTCAATTCAATTAAAGCTAAAAACACATTAAAGCCCAGCGTGTGGAGGACATCTTTGGTGAGCTGTGAATCATTTAACTCTCTTAAATGCAAATCATGTAACCTGATTAAATCTTTTCTGTAGTAAGTAGTGCTTATGCTGTTATCCCCTGCAACTAAAATAAAGAAACATAAAAACGTACAAATTTGGATTTTCCTTGACTCACCTTGATATTAAATGATGGAAAACTTGGTTCAAGATAACAACAAGATTATTGGAGGTTTTAAATGGTTGTGTTAGCCAAAAAGATATAAACAACATCCTAGGATTTTACTTTCCAAGATCCTAAAATTTATTAGGCCAGAAACAATTACCATCTACAGAGGTAAGCTGTCGTTTAATGCATGTTTCTCCGGGAGATACGATCTGACTCCATTCTGCTAAGTCAGGCTATCAAATCGGAGTGGGACTAAGGGTGTGACATGTCAGATGTAGACAGTGAACAAGCCTAAGTGAATTACCTCGTCTCAGCCTTAATTCTAACTAATCTTGAGACATATCGGGTAATACTCGTGTGCAAGGATAAAAGTTAAAAAACCCGTTACTGGAGAGGCTGGAGTGAGGACTTGTCGCAAGATCCTGCGGCTAACCTCACTCACGTAGAATTAACAATATATATATATATATAATATATATATATATATATATATATATATATATATATATATATATATACATATATATATATATA
>JBBPBX010043099.1:15226-28079 GCA_038048925.1 Garcialebias charrua | reverse complement strand
GTGTCCTGGTGGACATGCTGGACTGGTGTCCTGGTGGACATGCTGGACTGGTGTCCTGGTGGACATGCTGGACTGGTGTCCTGGTGGACATGCTGGACTGGTGTCCTGGTGGACATGCTGGACTGGTGTCCTGGTGGACATGCTGGACTGGTGTCCTGGTGGACATGCTGGACTGGTGTCCTGGTGGACGTGCTGGACTGGTGTCCTGGTGGACATGCTGGACTGGTGTCCTGGTGGACATGCTGGACTGGTGTCCTGGTGGACGTGCTGGACTGGTGTCCTGGTGGACATGCTGGACTGGTGTCCTGGTGGACATGCTGGACTGGTGTCCTGGTGGACGTGCTGGACTGGTGTCCTGGTGGACATGCTGGACTGGTGTCCTGGTGGACATGCTGGACTGGTGTCCTGGTGGACGTGCTGGACTGGTGTCCTGGTGGACATGCTGGACTGGTGTCCTGGTGGACATGCTGGACTGGTGTCCTGGTGGACGTGCTGGACTGGTGTCCTGGTGGACATGCTGGACTGGTGTCCTGGTGGACATGCTGGACTGGTGTCCTGGTGGACGTGCTGGACTGGTGTCCTGGTGGACGTGCTGGACTGGTGTCCTGGTGGACATGCTGGACTGGTGTCCTGGTGGACATGCTGGACTGGTGTCCTGGTGGACGTGCTGGACTGGTGTCCTGGTGGACATGCTGGACTGGTGTCCTGGTGGACATGCTGGACTGGTGTCCTGGTGGACGTGCTGGACTGGTGTCCTGGTGGACATGCTGGACTGGTGTCCTGGTGGACATGCTGGACTGGTGTCCTGGTGGACATGCTTTAGTGTCTGGAGGTCCCGTCGTGTTGTTCATGTTCAGGTTGTCTGTAAAAAGCATTGGTTCTGTTGGGAACTGCACAGGTCCATGTGAGGACAGGAAGCTCTGGACTGGACTCACCGTCCATCACTGTCCCACAAGAATGGGCGGTCGGTCCAGAACGGGAACAATTCATCATATGATCTGATGAGAACCCATGAAGCACGTGTAATGAAGAGATCGACCAACAAACATCTCCAGTCAGAGGCACGCTGAAGCTTCGTGACATCACTCGCTGTGGGAGGAGCCTGTTGAAGGAACAGGAAGTCCTTGAGGAGGAGCGCCATGAGGAAGGAACTTCAGACCAGCTGCAGCTGATGAAGCGTGATTAAGATGAGTTTAGAAAACTATGAGTTGATGATCGAACAAACAAACAGACAAACAAACAAACAAACACACAAACAAACAAACAAACAGACAAACAAACAAACAGACAAACAAACAAACAGACAAACAAACTCACAAACAAACAAACAAACAAACAAACACACAAACAAACAAACAAACAGTGCTTGTGCTGTAGGTTGAGGTGAAATGTTCTCAGAAAAACTCGGCTGCTGTTTTCATTCACACCATTTTTTCTGATTGAGGAACTGAGCAGAACCCGTGACCCATCTTCACACATCAGCACATTTCAGCTCATCCGACCGGTTCTGCTCAGCAGCAAACAACTCTTTACAGGAAGTAAACCGAGGTGGAACCAGAACCCGCTGAACACGACCATGGTTCCTGGTTGAAAAACAGAAAGTTCAGGAACTAAGGGTGTCCCTGCAGCCAGTCAGTTTCCAGGGTTTAGCTAGAGCCCACGTCTGGAGGGGTTTATGCGCTGGTGTTTCGTGACAGACATGTTCTTCTGTTTGTCCACAGATCATTGCAGAAGGTCACCATGAACGAAACCTACGCGGTCGTCAACAAGCCCAAAAAGGCCCAGCAGCCTCCACCTGAACCCACCTACACGGTCGTAGCCACGCCCACCAGTGGAGACAGGTAACAGAACCTCTTCAGGTCCTGCTGGAGGGCTGCTGCACAAACTTTCTGTTGTGAAACCTTCAAGAACTAGGAACTTTGAGACCGGTTCTGGACCGGCCGGGGAAACTAGAGGACAACCTGTTGGACCCTGGAGGGAGGAAATCATCAAAGACCCCCCTCTCCCCGAGACATCCCCCAGCTCCTCCTGGAGGGTCTCAAAGGGTTCTCAGACCAGAGAGGATCTAAAATCCCTCCAACAAGTTCTGGGGTGACCTGGGGTCTCCTCCTCTGGAGACACTCCAGAGGGAGGCGTCAGAATCAGAATCCGAACCTCCTTGTCCAGGATCTGGTTCTTGTGGTTCTTCTCCAGACCTCTTGACCACAGATGGTGAGGTCTTTGGATTGAAGATGGACCAGTTAATCTGACTAAGCTTGTTGTTCAGACTGGAGCGACGAGGCCCTGAACAACAAGACTCCAGTCAAGATGAAGGTTCCAACACAGAGCGATTCTTCTACCTCCTTACGGAGCAGAACCAAGGCCTCAGGCTGAGGACAGCTGGCTCTGACCCAGGCTGTCACCTAGCGCTTACTGAAGGACACCAACTGAGACCAGACCTGTTCTTTTCCTCACTGAGATCCTGTCACTGAAGTCCACAGACAGGATCAAGGACTGTCTCCAACACTTGATGGGTTCCAGTTTTAGTTCAAGTTCTGTCTTCTAATCTTTGTCATGTTTTCATAAACACTTCAAGCTCATTTTGTTTTGAAGGTAATACACAGATCAGATATCAGGACCTCTGTCCTCTGGTTCTTTGGACCACGAGTGGTAATCAGGACCTCTTCAGTCCTGAGGTTCTGTGGACCATGAGTGGTGATCAGGACTTCCTCTGCTCTCAGGATGCTCCCATCTTCTCATCACTATGACAACGATTACACCCGGACCCCTGCAGCTCCCATCTACAGCGCTGTGAAGCCCAGAAGACCTCCGACCCTGCAGCCGGCAGCCACATCTGTCTACGACATGGCAGCACCTGTGGATCCGAGAGAGGGCTCAGACTACCAGCTGGTGTCAGGTATGGTGTATCAGCAGGAAACCTCTCAGGATTGGTGGAGCTGAGTGCTTGAACATGTGACTCATCTGTCTCTCAGCAGCTAACCATGATTATGAAGATGTTTCTTCTGAGATCAATGTGAACGGCTTCTGCTCCCCTGGAGGCATCGGTGAGTACACCTGACCACCTGGACCATCAGTCCAACTTATCGCTTCAACGATTGGACACTCGGCGGTCCAATGCCTGGACCATCAGTCTTAATGCCTGGACCGTATGAGGTCCAACACCTGAACCATCAGTGGTCCAATGCCTGGACTGAGGGTCTAACGTCTGGACCATTGGTCCAACACCTGAACCGTCGATACCTGGACCAACAGCCCAACGCCTGGACCACTGTGGAGCCCTCAGGCAGTCAGGAAGAGAGCTCCGCCTATGGAGCTCTCTTCCTGACTGCCTGAGGGCTCCACAGTCACTGGTTGACTTTAAGAACGGGTTGAAGACCTTTCTTTTTCATTTTTATATATTTTTTATTGATTATTAGCTGTATATTGACAAATATGGTACAAAAACGTGCATAACAAGCTAATATTCACAGATTTTAACCCAAAAACAAAACCCCAGACAGCAGATAAACCCACCAAATAACATTTGCGCAAAGTAGAGGTGGTAGTAATAACAATTAATAAAATAAATTAAAATCAGTCACAATTCTACAATGCAATAATTAATAAAATAAAATAAATAAAATAAATCACAATTATACAATGCTATTTTAGATAGACCCATGTCCATAAACTATATAAGGTAAAATTAAGTAAACTACAAAAAAAAAAAAAAAAAGGTATGGGGGGGGGGGAGCTACTCAACGACAGTTGTAGAAGATTTCTCATAAACTGTTAAGAAGGGGTACCAAACTTTATAAAATTTATTTTCAGAACCCCGGAGAGTAAATGTTATCTTTTCTAAGTCCATACATAACATAATATCCCTGATCCAATGTGAATGTGACGGGGGAGCTGGATCTTTCCACTTTAATAAAATGGCTCTCCTGGCAAGTAAAGATAAAAATGAAAGCATTCTTTGTTTAAAGCGTGGTATGTCTAGTTCTGGGGCCACTCCAAAGACGGCGGAGATGGGCTTTGGCTCAATCTCACATTGCAAAACTTCAGATATAGTGTGGAAAACTGATTTCCAGAAGTTAGCCAGGGTAGGACAAGACCAAAACATATGGATTAGTGTAGCAGGTGCACTCCTACACCTGTCACACGTTGGATCCACGTTTGGGTAAATGCGCGCCAATTTAACTTTAGAATAGTGTACCCGATGGACAACTTTAAATTGCAGGAGTGCATGACGAGCACACATTGAAGTTGAATGCACCTGATCCAGAATAGAGTCCCACACCTCGTCAGAGAGGGGGGATTGAAGGTCTTGTTCCCAGACTGTTTTAATAGCAGTCAGAGATGGACAATTCAATCTGAAGATAAGACTATAAAGTTGAGACAACACACCTTTGGAAGTGGGATTGATTGACAGAAATGCATCAAGAGGGTTATCTGGAGGTTTATAGGGAAATTGTGGTGTCATACTTTTCACATAATGCCTGACCTGAAGAAATCTGAAAAAATTTGAGGATGCAATTCCAAACTTTTCTGTTAGTTCAGAGAAGCTGGAAAAGCATCCATTTGAATATAAATCTGCAAAGCATTTAACTCCTTTTTCATGCCAAACTCGAAATCCAGCTGATGGAGCAAACAGGTGATTACCTGCAACAGGACTTAAAAGTGAAAAAGCCTGGAGACCAAGAGTTTTTCTGAATTGAGACCAGATTTTAAGAGACTGTTTAACCACTGGGCCACCAAATGGAACTGAACAGGTCAGAGGAAAAGGCGAACCTAAAAGTGAAGGCAGAGAAATTCCAGTACCTCCAGTATGAACCTCCATGGACACCCAGACTGGAGGTGAAGGATCCAAATGAAAGTAATGCCAGTGAAGTAGTCCTCGAATGTTAGCTGCCCAATAGTAGTTTTGAAAGTTGGGCAAGGCCATTCCACCTGACTGTTTAGGTCTTTGAAGGAAGGCTTTTCTTAACCTGGGATGTTTACCATTCCAAATAAAAGAAATAATTAATGTGTCCAGAGTTTTGAAGAATGATTTAGGAATCAGAACAGGGAGGCATTGGAAAAAATACAAATATTTAGGAAGCAGCATCATTTTCACAGAATTAATTCTACCCACCAGGGACAGTAACAATGGGGACCATTTAGACAAGAGTTGTTTTGACTGATCAAGTAAAGGAAGAAAATTAGTTTTGAATAGGTTTTGATATTTTCTAGTGACACATATGCCAAGATATTTAAAATGTTCAGTCACTTTCCTAAGGGGAAAACTGCCATAATCAAGTTTTATAGCCTCATTGTTAATTAAAAATAATTCGCTTTTATCCAAATTTATTTTATACCCGGACAATTTTCCAAAATTATCCAGCACCTGGAGTATTGCAGGTAATGACTTAAGTGGGTAAGAAACATACAAAAGCAAATCGTCAGCATAAAGTGAGACCTTGTGGTCAGTGCCAGCTCTACGGATTCCCTGTATCTCCCTGCTGCCACGGATCAGCACAGCGAGTGGTTCAATTGCCAAGGCAAATAACATGGGGCTCAAAGGACATCCTTGCCTCGTTCCACGATACAGCCTGAAGTACTCTGAATATTGGTTATTTGTTAACACTGAAGCTAAAGGACATTTATATAACAATTTTATCCAGGAACAAAATAGAGGGCCAAAACCAAATTTCTCCAAGGTAAAAAACAAATAATGCCAATTGACTCTATCAAATGCCTTTTCGGCATCCATAGAAATCAGACATTCTGCTACATGATTATTAGATGTGTATATAATGTCGAATAAACGTCTAATATTGTGAAAAGAATGGCGATTTTTAACAAAACCAGTCTGGTCAGGAGAAATAATAGAAGGAAGGACATTTTCCAATCGATGAGCTAGCAATTTGGCCAGTATCTTGACATCTGTGTTTAATAAAGATATAGGTCTGTAAGATGCACAGTCCAACGGGTCTTTGTCCTTTTTCAACAGCAGGGAGATATAGGCCTGATAACATGTGGGAGGAAGAGCCTCAGACTCCAGCGACTCAATAAACACCAAATGCAAAAAAGATGAAAGATCGTTTGAGAATGTCTTTAAAAAATCTGCTGGGAACCCATCGGGCCCCGGCGATTTTCCAGACTGCATGGAAGATATAGCCACTTTAATTTCATCCTGGGTGATAGGGGTTTCAAGATTTTGTCCTAGGTCTGAAGACAATGAAGGAACATTAATTGTGCTAAAAAAGGTCTCCATATCAGTCAGACATGCAGTAGATTCAGGCTTATACAAACTTGAATAAAACATTTTAAAATGATCATTGATTATTTTTGAATTTGATGAAATGGTCCCATTGTTAGTTTTTACACCTGGTATTATTTGCTTTGCTTTAACGCCACGCAATTGATTAGCCAAGATTTTACCAGTTTTCTCACCATGCTCATAAAAATTACTCTTAGTTCTAATCAGACAGCCTTCAACCTGATTTGTAGAAATTATATTAAATTCAGTCTGTAGCCTCAATCGTTCCTTATATAGTGATGGTGAGGGCGATTGTGCATATTGCCTATCTATATTTAATATTTGATCTGAAAGATCTTTTTGTTTCTGTATTAAAGATTTTCTTTTAAATGCTGCATATGAAATTACTTCTCCTCTTAGAAAAGCCTTCATGGCTTCCCAAATTGTTTTGCAGGGCATACCCGGTGTTCTGTTTTCACTCAAAGACGTTTTTATTTTGGAGGAAGTTAATTTAACAAAGTTCTCATCCTTAAGCAATAACGGGTCAAGTCTCCAGTGCTTCTTTACCAAGTCAGTGTCCAGTAAGGCCATCTTGATAACAAGAGGGGCATGATCAGAAATTGTAATGCTTTCATAACTGCAAGATCTAAGATTTGGAATTAACAGGTTGTCAATAAAAAAAAAAAGTCAATACGGGTGTAAGTACAGTATAGTGAACATGAGAAAAAAAAGAATAGTCCCTACCATTTGGATATAAAAAAAACGCCATGGGTCAGTGAGACTAAAATCCTTAAGAAAGGACTTGATGCATGTTGCAGATTTATTTGGGCAGGCAGGTTTAGAGGAGGAACGGTCTAAAGATGCATCTAAAAATAAATTGAAGTCTCCGCCCAAAATTAAAGAATGAGAATTCAGATCTGGAAGTTGGGAGAAAAGATTCTGGAAAAATTGAACATCATCAAAATTGGGTGCATAAACATTAGCAAATGTCACAAGCTTATTACCAAGTTTACCTGATACAATAATAAATCTTCCATTTTTATCTGAGAGGATTGTAGAGGCAACAAAAGGAATATTTTGATTGATTAAGATAGCAGCCCCTCTAGCCTTTGCACTGAAGTTAGAATGAAAATACTGTCCAGTCCAACATTTCCTCAGCCGCCAGTGATCCTGATCCCTCAAATGAGTTTCCTGTAGGAAAATACAAGATACAAGATACAAGAGCTTTTATTAACATTGCACCAGGTACAACGTGATTATGTATACACAGTCATCCAGAAGAGGGGTAGAGAATGTAAAGCTGCTGCTTATTCAAAACACATGACATGTTCTTCAGCGCGGCCTCTCTCATCCGTCTCGGGATGAAGGTCAAAGGTGTGAAAAAAAGGTAAGTAAACATGGGGGGTTACAGCATTGGTATTAAAAAAAATGTATCACATTTTGTCTGCAAGACACCGCATGACACAGTAAAAACCATACCATAAGCACATAAGGACAGTTACATGTTGCATGTTGAGACTGAGGCAGGGAGGATCTGTCCATGATACATTCCGGATGCCTCCGATAACGCTCATAGAAAAGTTCTCCGGGGGGGGGGTAGCAGACAAGACAAACAGCAGCTATTTTTTCCACAGTAAGCACATCTCAGGAGAAATTAGATATCCAGCCTTTCCCAAGGCTGTTTCCAAGGGAGTCAGATAAGAATTAACAAATATTTTCACATCAGGCACACATTGTAATTTCTGTGGCCTTCAGTCTGTAAGGGCGATTCTGTTCCAAAGTGATCCAATTCGGGACTTTTTCCACTGATCCAAGCTCTGACCTCAGATGTTGACCACAGCTGACCAGAGTCCCAATCCGAGGGTGATCTGTTCACCCTCTGGATAAGCTCGCAAACAGCTGATTTCTGATGTTGACCACAGCGTCCAGAGTCCAAATCCGTGGGTGAGCTGTTTCACCCTCTGGATAAGCTCACAAACAGCTGATTTCTCGAGGTCACGGCGCAGACCAGACATCGGGTGCTCCAGGCAGTTAAGTCCTGCTGAAGTCTCCCTCATTTTGTGATAGACCAGTGCTCCACAAACGCCAAAAAAAGCAAAGCGCTGCCATCATAATCCAATATAATCCAAGATTCTTCACCTCCACAGAGCACTCCCAGGAATCCACGGAACCCATGGCGGAATCCATGGCGTATCCTCCGTCAGACCTGAGCTGTTTCAAACGTGAAAAAAACTTTTTGCGTTTTACTGGATGATTTAGCCCCTTCACATTCCAACTAATGAACGTAAGATTATTATTCATCTACTATCAACTGTACAAAAAAAAGACACATTTGACAATGAGTAGGCATAGGGGAGAAAAATAAAATAAATAAATTGAAGGGAGAGAAAAAAGTACGGAAGCGTATTGCATTCAACCATGAAAATATTTTTTTGGAGCTTATGTAGTAAAAACGTGATAATTATGTAGTAAAAACGTGATACTAAGTAGTAAAAACGTGATAATTATGTAGTAAAAACGTGATACTAAGTAGTAATAACGTGATACTATGTAGTAAAACGTGATACTATGTAGTAAAAACGTGATAATTATGTAGTAAAAACGTGATAATTATGTAGTTAAAACGTGATACTAAGTAGTAATAACGTGATACTATGTAGTGAAAACGTGATACTATGTAGTAAAAACGTGATAATTATGTAGTAAAAACGTGATAATTATGTAGTGAAAACGTGATAAGTTTAGATGTAGAAACATATTCGTCCACATGGTGGCAGTAGTAGGCTTTTTTCCTGCATGGACAACTGGTAAAACCTGTGTGTTTTATTGACATATTTTTGTACATGTCAAGAAAACACAAAAGTAAGTAAGATGGATAAGAATAATTACTACATCCAGGTTTTATGTATGTGCAAAACAATATTGATATTCCAGTAGACGTTCTGCATTTTAGAATATTACGAGGAAATTATGTTTCTGCTGTATATGTGAAAGCAGAACAAAGTTGTTGTTACACAGATGAAAATTTAATAAAATGAACAACATGTACTAAGTAGAAATACAACAGGTGTATGTCTTATATTATTTTGATATTTTGTAATTTTTTGGAGCTGAGGTATTAGTAAATTTAATAGACTATATTTGTGAAAGAAATAATAATAATTCATGTAATCCCTTGCGTCACACTCAAACAGTCTTTATTGTCGTTTGCAGGCCATTTGGTGCATGCAGTGGAACAACATTATTTACACTGGGTCCCATTTATAGCACACAATAAAATGTAAAAGAAAAACAGTAACATCTAAGACATGTGTAGCCCACCTTTACCCTCTGTCTGTAGCTAAGGGCCTCCTAGATTCTTATATTTAGCATTAGATTAAATGTTAACTACTCTTATTTGCTGAACTTTTAATATAAACTGTGGTCATCTCACACACACAATCTGTTTAACTATAAATAACCAAACCAAGTAAAATATGAACTCAATTTACTGAACATGTTTTAATTCTAAAATGCAGAACGTCTACTGGAATATCAATATTCCAAATATTCCAAATAAAGTCCAGTTGATCTTGTATTGAACGCCTTTTTGATTTATCATGTCCTGGACGACTGAGAATCTTCACCAGCAAATATCAATATTGTTTTGCACATACATAAAACCTGGATGTAGTAATTATTCTTATCCATCTTACTTACTTTTGTGTTTTATTGACATGTACAAAAATATGTCAATAAAACACACAGGTTTTACCAGTTGTCCATGCAGGAAAAAAGCCTACTACTGCCACCATGTGGACGAATAGGTTTCTACATCTAAACTTATCACGTTTTCACTACATAATTATCACGTTTTCACTACATAATTATCACGTTTTTACTACATAATTATCACGTTTTTACTACATAGTATCACGTTTTCACTACATAGTATCACGTTTTTACTACATAGTATCACGTTTTCACTACATAGTATTACGTTTTTACTACTTAGTATCACGTTTTAACTACATAATTATCACGTTTTTACTACATAATTATCACGTTTTTACTACATAGTATCACGTTTTCACTACATAGTATCACGTTATTACTACTTAGTATCACGTTTTAACTACATAATTATCACGTTTTTACTACATAAGCTCCAAAAAAAAAAATTCATGGTTGAATGCAATACGCTTCCGCAAAAAAGAGAAGAAAAAAAAAGGGGGGGATTCTGCCATCTTAAAAACCCTCAAAACAAAAAACAGGTTGCAAAAAACAACAACCACTAAAACACCATTACTCCAACTTGTCATCCAATAATATAACTTCTTACTAAAGCTTTTATCCTGCACAAAAATAACATTAAACCCCTGTATAACTTAGAGCAGATACAAACAGCCAATATGTAACACAAAATAAACCAAGCAATAACCCACTGCTAACAGCAGCAGTCATCAAACAGCAGCCAAGTCGAGGACAGTCAATTATAAGTAAACATGCTGATTTACCGTGAACATCCCGTCTCACGATGATGAGCGCTGGTCCTCCTCTAAGGACTGGACAAAGTCAGCAGCCTCAGAGACTGAAGGTAACCACCGTTTCTCACCGCTCAGGAGTGTGACGCGCAGCTTTGCTGGGAAAAGAAGTGATGGCCGGAGTCCCTTCTTGTAAAGTTGAGCCATGACATCCCGATATTCAGCCCGTTTCTGCAACACGTCAGCGCTGTAATCCTCATACAAACGAAGTTTGTGACCACGGTACTCCACAGTCCCACGTTTCCGCGCCTCTCTCATCACTAAGTCTTTAGTTTGAAAGCGGTGAAAGCGGATGATGACAGGGCGCGGACGGCCACCTGGTCCCGGTTTGGGCATAGGAATGCAGTGCGCTCTGTCCAACTCAGGTGGGGAAGTCAGAACCTGGTCTCCAAATACTTCCAGAAGAAGCTGAGAAAAAAAGGCAGCAGGTTGTGGACCTTCAATGGACTCTGGTAGACCCACAATTCTAAGATTTTGACGTTGGCTTCTCCCTTCGAGGTCTGAAAGTTTCAGCCTCAGCTGAAGACCTTTCTTTTTAAGCGAGCATACTCTGCCTCCACATGATTCTACTTTTGATCTTAGTTGATACTGTTATTGATTTTACTTGTTTTATCACTTGTTTTATTTGAACTTTAATTCTGTTGGTTAAAAAGCTCCGTGGTGGCAGGGCTCCGGGGGTGGATGAGATTCGTCCTGAGTTCCTCAGGGCTCTGGATGTTGTGGGGTTGTGTTGGCTTACACGACTCTGCAATATCGCGTGGACATCGGGGGCAGTTCCCTTGGATTGGCAGACTGGGGTGGTGGTTCCCCTATTCAAAAAGGGGGACCGTAGGGTGTGTTCCAACTATAGGGGGATCACACTCTTAAGCCTCCCTGGTAAGGTCTATTCAGGGGTTCTGGAGAGGAGGGTCCGTCGGATAGTCGAACCTCGGATTCAGGAGGAGCAGTGTGGTTTTCGTGCTGGTCGTGGAACACTGGACCAGCTCTACACCCTCAGCAGGGTCCTGGAGGGTGCGTGGGAGTTTGCCCAACCAGTTTACATGTGCTTTGTGGACTTGGAAAAGGCATTCGACCGCGTCCCTCGGGGGGTTCTGTGGGGGGTACTCCGGGAGTATGGGGTACCAGGCCCATTGATATGGGCTGTTAGGTCCCTGTACGACCGGTGTCAGAGCTTGGTCCGCATTGCCGGCAGTAAGTCAGGCTCGTTTCCAGTGAGAGTTGGACTCCGCCAAGGTTGCCCTTTGTCACCGATTCTGTTCATAACTTTTATGGACAGAATTTCTAGGCGCAGCCAAGGTGTTGAGAGGATCCGTTTTGGTGGCCTTAGAATCGCTTCTCTGTTTTTTGCAGATGATGTGGTCCTATTGGCTTCATCAGATCGTGATCTACAGCTTTCGCTGGAGCGGTTTGCAGCCGAGTGTGATGCGGCCGGGATGAGGATCAGTTCCTCCAAATCCGAGGCCATGGTCTTGAGCCGGAAAAGGGTAGCATGCCCTCTCCGGGTCGGGGAGGAGGTCCTGCCCCAAGTGGAGGAGTTTAAGTATCTCGGGGTCTTGTTCACGAATGAGGGAAAACTGGAGCGTGAGATCGATAGGCGGATAGGTGCAGCATCCGCAGTGAAGCGGGCGCTGTACCGGTCTGTCGTGGTGAAGAGAGAGCTGAGTCAAAAGGCAAAGCTCTCAATTTACCGATCGATCTACGTTCCCACCCTCATCTATGGTCATGAGCTTTGGGTTGTGACCGAAAGAACGAGATCTCGGATACAAGCGGCTGAAATGAGTTTTCTCCGCAGGGTGTCTGGACTCTCCCTTAGAGATAGGGTGAGAAGCTCAGTCATCCGGGAGGGACTCGGAGTAGAGCCGCTGCTTCTCCACATCGAGAGGAGCCAGTTGAGGTGGCTCGGGCATCTGGTTAGGATGCCTCCTGGACGCCTCCCTGGTGAGGTGTTCCGGGCATGTCCCACCGGGAGGAGACCCAGAGGAAGACCCAGGACACGCTGGAGGGACTATGTTTCTCGGCTGGCCTGGGAACGCCTTGGGATTCCCCCAGAGGAGCTGCTCCAAGTGGCTGGGGAGAGGGAAGTCTGGGCCTCCCTACTTAGGCTGCTACC
>JBBPBX010043098.1:0-28080 GCA_038048925.1 Garcialebias charrua | reverse complement strand
GCCTGGATGTGTGGCTGTACAATCATATGTGAGCAGAGTGAACAGAAGAGGGCTCAGCACACATCCTTGAGGAGAGCCAGTGCTGAGGGTTATGGTGGAGGAGGAGAAGTTGTGGATCTTCACGGACTGTGGTCTGTTTGTTAAGAAGTCTAGTACCCAGTTACAGATGGAGGGGCTTAGTCCAAGTGTGGATAGTTTATCTATCAGAGTTTGGGGGATCATGGTGTTGAAGGCAGATGTGAAGTCCACAAAGAGCAGACGCACGTATGAGTCCTTCTGATCCAGGTGGGTGAGAGCAGTGTGGACCACAGAGGAGATGGCGTCCTCTGTTGATCGGTTCTCGCGGTATGCATATTGATGAGGGTCCTCGCTGATGTTGACGGTTGTCTTGATGTGGGACATGACCAGTTTCTCAAAACATTTAGCGACTATCGGGGTGAGAGCCACCGGTCTATAGTCATTCAGACCAGTCACTGTGGAGCTTTTTGGGACTGGGATGATGGTGGCAGTCTTCAGGCAGGTGGGAACTGACTCCAGTGAAAGTGAGGTGGTGAAGACGTCAGCCAGCACCTCACAGAGCTGGTCCGCACATTCCTTCAGAACTTTCCCTGGGATGTTGTCTGGACCCGTAGCTTTATGAGGGTTGATCCTTCTGAGACTACCTCTCACTTCTGCTGCGGTCACTTTGAGGTGCTCCTCGTCTGGTGATGAGGTGAGTCTGGTGCTAGCTGGTCTGTTTGGATCTTCAAAACGTGCATAAAACTTATTGAGGGCATCAGGCAGAGATGGGTCCCTGGGGCATTGTTTGCTTTTGCCCTTGTAATCTGTTAAGCATTTGATGCCCTGCCACATGCTCCGTGGATCATGTGAGGTGAACTGTCCCTCGATCCTCTGTGCATACGCGGCTTTGGCCTTCTTTATGCCATCATCCAGTTCTTTCCTGCACTTTCTCAACTCCTCAGTATCTCCAGACTTGAATGCAGTGTCCCTGGCTGCCAGCAGGGTGCGGACATCCTTATTTAGCCAGGGTTTTTGATTGGGGTAAAATTTAACATACTTTCTTATGGATACATTTTCAGCGCATGTACTGATGTAACCCAGGACTGAGGAAGCATAAAGGAGCCAAGATGGTCTAGTGGCAGGGCTTTTGACTACGGATCCGAAGGTCGCGGGTTCGCGCCCCGGCCACTACCCAGCTTGGGGTGTCTATGAGTGCACACCTATTTCTCCAGCTCCCCGGGCGCTTTCGGGCTGCTCACTATACCACCTGGTAGGTGGTTGGGTTAAATACAGAGACGAATTTCGTCTGTGTATGGGAACATATGCAGATGACAGGAATAGACATTATTATTATTATTATTATTATTATTATAAAGTTCCAGGTCAACTGAACTTCCATTCGTAGCTGCCTCTTTGAAGACAGACCAGTTTGTGTTTTCAAAGCAGTCTCTCAGCATGGGGGTACTATCTTGGCGCCACAATGTGATCTCTCTTTGTTCCGGCTTGGAGCGTCTGAGTGGGGGGAGCTGTCTAGGGACCAGTAACAGGGAGCGATGGTCGGAAGCCCCGAGCGGTGGGCGTGGCTTCGCCGTGTACGCCCCCTTCACATTCGTGAAGACTTGGTCTAGCGTCTTATTTCCTCGTGTTGCTGTGAAAACGTGCTGATTGAAGGTTGGAAGGATGACACGTAAATCCACGTGATTGAAGTCCCCGGAAACAATGAAAAGCCCCTCAGGATATTTACACTGCAGCGAGGTGAGTAAGTCATGAATTTCTCCCTGGGCGTCGTTGGCATTAGCATCGGGTGCTATGTAAACAGCGCTTATTATTATCGCTGAATAATCGCGGGGGAGGTAATGTGGTCGACATCTTACTGTTAAAAGCTCCACAGCAGCTGAGCAGATCCTGCTGATAACGGCACAGTTCGTGCACCAGTCTTTGTTAACGTAAATACAGACGCCACCGCCTCGTGTTTTCCCCGTAGTCTCGGTGCACCGGTCCGTTCTGAAAAATAGTCTATTATCCAACTCATAAACAGAGTCAGGAGTGTCCTCATTGATCCACGTTTCCGTGAGGCAAAGCACCGAGCATCTCCTCATCTCCTCCGACGTGATCACTCTCAAACGAAGTAAATCCATTTTGTTGTCCAGCGAGCGCACGTTGGACAGAAAAAGAGCCGGCATCGGGGGTCTCCCGGTTTTAGCGTCTGCCCGCAGTCTCGTCATAATTCCTGCTCGACAGCCACGCTTTTTTCCTCGAGAGCACCGTTTCCTCTTCTTTCCTCCGGAGCGCATCTGCTTCCAGAAAGATGATCTTAGCAGCTCCAATCTTCCGAGCTCTGATTTGAGTTCGTTGCTGATATCAGCTGTGCCTTGTGGTAAATCCGCTCCAATTCTTAACAGCTCAGTTCGGCTATAATTCACCCGCAAAAAACGCGCAGAGTCAGGTACAAAAACACTATTAAAATTACTAAAAACGGGAGATGATCTGGGAACCCATGAAGCTGCGGCTGGTCTGAGCGCGGCCATCTTGCCATATATATTTATATATCCAACATAAGTGTTATTTGTTCAAGGCAGTCATATTTGTTCATAACTTTATTATTAAAAAGCCTGAGAGTTACCGGATCCAAGCAAACTGTTACCGGAACGCACCCTGTCAAAATAAAAATAGAGTTCCTGGATCCTGTTCCGGCAGGATCTGGCTCAAATGAAGCACTGCTTTTGGCATCTCAGAAACCTCAGTGCTGTGTGTGGAAAGTGCAGATAATAGTTGCAAAATCAGATTTCTTTAAAGTTTTGACTGTTTTCCAGAAATTATTGTGTAAAAGTTGCTGAGAGGATATTGTATGTCATTTTCCTAACTTAAGCTAATGCATGTCCAAAAAAATACTAAAATAACTGTTAAAATGTCAATTTACTAAATTATCAAAACAGAAAAATTGATGAATGAATTATGGCTTTTTGTTGAATTGATATCTTCTAATTTAATTATTAATAGTTTTTTAGTTCATGGATAAAAGATAAAAGAAAAAAAAACTTCATCCATCCATCCTTTTCTTCCGCTTATCCGAGGTCAGGTCGCGAGGGTAGCGGCCTATGTAGGGAGACCCAGACTTCCCTCTCCCCAGCCACTTGGGCCAGCTCTGTGGGAATCCCAAGGCGTTCCCAGGCCAGTTGAGAAGCATAGTCCCTCCAGCGTGTCTCCTCCCAGTGGGACGTGCAGAACACCTCACCAGGGAGGTGTCCAGGAGGCATCCTAACCAAATGCCCGAGCCACCTCAACTGGTTCCTCTCAATGTGGAGAAGCAGCGGCTCTACTCTGAGTCCCTTCCGGATGACCAAGCTTCTCCCTATCTCTAAGGGAGAGTCCAGACACCCTGCGGAGAAAACTCATTTCGGCCACTTGTATCCTTGATCTCGTTCTTTTGGTCACAACCCAAAGCTCATGACCATAGATGAGGACTGGAAGGTAAATTGACTGGTTGTGAGCTTTGCCTTTTGACTCAGCTCTCCCTTCACCACGACAGACCAGTACAACGTCCGCTTCACTGACGCCGCACCTATCCGTCAATCGATCTCTCGCTCTATTTTTCCCTCATTTGTAAACAAGAACCCAAGAGACTTAAACTCCTCCACTTGGCGAAGGACCTCCTCCTGGACCCGGAGAGGGCACTCTACCCTTTTCTGGCTCATGTGGCCTCGGATTTGGAGGAACTGATCCTCATCCCAGCCATTTCACATTCAGCTGCGAACTGCTCCAGCGAAAGTTGTAGATCACAACCTGATGAAGCCAATAAGACCACATCATCTGCAAAAAGCAGAGCCGCAATCCTAAGGTCACCAAAATGGATCCCCTCAACACCTTGGCTGCACCTAGAAACTGCCCATAAAATTTATGAACAGAATCGATGACAAAGGGCAACCTTGGTGGCGTAAAAAAAAAATTTAGACACACATTTTGCAGATTTGGTTGTGTAGTCAGTGACTTTATAGCACAAGGTTTTTCTGAGCTTAACCGGTTCAAATGGTCAAATCTGTTGGATTTTAAAAAGTATTTTGCATTTGCCCTCTTCAAAATGGCGGTTAGCATGTTAGCATTAGCGTCCGTTGAAATTGCGGACCTAAATAAATCAATAAGTGCTTTAGAAATAGCGGAACTAATTTTTGGATTAGCGCTGCCCAGCACTGCTTTTCAGATTAGCAATTTATTTATTTTAAGAATACCTTTCACTTCATCAAAATCTAATCAAAACTCCAGTGTTCTAAAAGTAGGTGGTTATGTTTGTTTCTTATACAATGAAGGACTGCTGTTGTTCAACTGTGCCTGTAGGTCAGCGAGTTAAATCACTGGTGTCGCACCCAAAGGACTGGGGTTTGCTTCCCGGACACGGCATATATTTTTTTTGTTTGTTTCGGAGAGATCGGGCTGCAGTGAGCTGCTGGCTTTTGAGGACCGTGTGGGTCCGGTCAGAGGTTGCCTCATACGGATAAATTAACTGGAAACACTCGGTGAACTTTGTGTGTGTCTGGATTGGATGTGCAGCCGCGGATCGAAGCGCCGCATGCAACTAGCAGGAGCTACGCGGGCTGTTTGTTACCGAAGGAGGAGGAAGAGCTAATTTTAGCCTCGGATTCGGGAGGGCATGATAAAAGGAGCAGCTAATGGCGGCGCGTACAAACAGCTTTCGGTAAGTTATCTTAATTTAGCACTAACAGTAAGTCAAACGAGTAATAAAAAAGAGCTAATTTTAAAACAACAACAGATTTGAGATACTGGCAGTTACAGAGGGCGGAGACAGATTTTTGACGGGCGTGGACTTCAGAGCTCATTATCATAAACAGGTCGTTTAGAACGGAAGTTAGAAATGGCAGAATTAAAAAGGGTATAATTTATTATCTAAGAATTATTTTGTGTATTAAATTCAATGAACAGGGTCTGGATAGCACACAGACATACCATAAAAATTTTAAAAACCCATCTGAGGTCCCCTTTAAAGGCAACATCTGGCAGAGAAATAAATGCTCCTTGTCTAGATATTTTTTTCGAACTCTAATTTTTATGTACTGGAGCTCAACGTAAAGTGTTAAAAAGGAAATGTTGAAAAAGGGTGAGTCAGACCTGTCCAACATGTGCAAGGCAGGCTACCACTACCGGTGTATGAATGTCTGAATGAATGGGTGGATGGCTGGTATTGTAAAGCGCTTTGGGGCTCCTCACAGGGGCCTGGAAAGCGCTATATAAATAAGCTCCATTTACCATAAACTAACAAGTCAAGCTGAATGTATTTTGTTATATTTTTCTTATAATTTCTACATTTTTGTGAATTAAAAAAAAAAATTTCGTAAACTTGGGCCTTGTATTTTTAAAAGAAAATATTCTATTTTGCTTTGTTTAAACCTCTTGTCCACACACACAAATACAGTAGCTTTTGTTGAGAAATCTGAATATTTTCTAACTTTTTCCAATATAAAGATAAAAAAAAAATCTCTGTTTCTGTTGGTTTCGTGCAACATCTGCTTCGTACTCTCTGTTCTCGGGCTCCCAAACAAATCTGGCATCACAGCAACCGTCCTGTGTGGAGGAGGTAAGGGTTAGGGAGAGAAATAGTCGTGTTTTAAGCCTGTTGTGCACGTTTGATTTTTGTAACTTACTTCAAGCCATGCGAGTTGCAAACAAAAAAGATGAGCAGCAGGACAGAATTTGCGAGCAGGTTTACTGCTAAAGGTACTAAACAAAAGCCAAGAAGGTACATTTCTGAAGATATTTCATGAACTTCTAAACAAGCTTAAATGAAAAATGAAACTTTTTTGTTGTGTTTTGTATGAAGAACGTACTTTCTGTGAAAGACTGTTCTTGCGTTGGTGTTTTTCCATTATTGATGCCCATCGCTTACCACTGTCCCCCATGAAGCTTTAGGATACTCTGATCATTGCCTCCTCCATCTCATTCCATCCTACAGGCAAAAACTAAAATCTGTCAAGCCTGCCGTTAAATCTGTAAGGAAATGGACTGATGAGGAAAAGCAACAACTGCAGGAATGCTTTCACTGCACAGACTGGAGTGTCTTTAAAACAGCTACAATAGATGAACACGCTGACACAGTGACATCCGACATCACATTCTGCGAGGACATGTGCACACCTAAGACCTTCTGCCCAATTCAATAACAACAAACCATTGTATACAGCAAAGTTAAGGAAACTGTAGGGCCAAAGAGGATGCCTATAGCAGAGAGGAAAGGATACAAGCTGGTCAGAAACATTCTGAACAGGGAGATCAGAGCAGCAATAAACAAATAAATGAATAAATAAATGTGCTGAAAAGCTGAAAGTCCAATTTTCAGCCAACCTAACTCAGTGTGGAAAGGCCTGCTGAACATCACTAATTACAGATGTTGTCCATTGTTCTCTCCACCCCCACACCAAAAAAAAAAAAAGATCTGGCATTCAAAGGCCTGTCTGTTGACCTGAACAACTTCTACTGTATGTTCGAGAAGGTCTTCACTCTCATCACCATCTCATGTCATCAATTACCTCCTTTACACCCCAACATCACCAGCTCCTCATCCCTAAGACAACCAGACAGGCAGAAGACCAGAAAAGCACCAAGTCAAGGTGGTATTTCCTCCTGCTTGAAGATCTGAACTTCCCAGCTGGCTCCAATCTTCTCTCACATCTTTAACAGCTCACTGGCTCTCTGTGAAGTTCTCTCCTGCTTTAACCACTTAACCCTTTTAGTCCAAGAATTAATCCATCAAAGGACCAATTGACTACAAACCAATAGCAAAATATTTGTGATCATGAAATTTGTTCAACGTCTAGGGTTGACCCACTTGAAGGACCAAACAGGTCATCTTCTTGATCCCTAACAGTTTGCCAATAGGATGAACAGGTTGGTGGATGTTGACATAAACATGGCTGTATACTTCATCCTTCAACATCTGGACATCAAGGAACCTGCTTCATCATCATCAACTATACTTATAAAGCACTTTAACACAGCCACAGCTGAAACAGCCACAGCTGAAACAAAGTGCTGAACATCAGTTAAAAACAAGATAAAAGGGAGCATAAAAACAAAGCTACAAAGCCAAGCACACAGTGAACTACTCAATTTAAAACACAATAAAACAAGTTAAACAGATAAAATCAATACCATTAAAAATGAAGTAAAATCAAGTCTCAGTTGGGTTGAAGACCAATGAGTAGAGATGAGTTTTCAGATGGGTTTTAAAAATGGACAGTGAGGGGGCCTGTCGAATGTGCAAAGGCAGAGTGTTCCATAACTTAGGGGCACCAACAGAGAAGGCCCTGTCTCCTCAAAGCTTCCTCTTGCTCTTGGGAATGACCAGAAACAGCTGGTCAGCAGACCTGAGTGACCGAGGTAGAGTGTAATGGTGGAGAAGCTCTGTTAAATAAGGAGGGGCAAGGCTGTTTAAAACCTTCAAAACAAACAAAATAATTTAAAAATGAACTCTAAAATACATGGGCAGCCAGTGGATAGAAGCCAGGAAAGATGTGATGTGCTCTCTTTTGCGTGTTCCAGTTAGAAGACGTGCAATAGAATTTTGCACCAGCTGCAGACGTGCAAGTGAGGACTGGCTGACTCTGAGATAGAGGGATTTACAGTAATCCAGCCGTGATGAAATGAAGGCATGGATTACTGTTTTAAACTGTTGCCTTGAAATAATAGATTTTATCTTTGCCAGTTTTCTCAAATGATAAATACCAGACTTGACTGTGGCCCTTTGACTGTCGAGTTTAAAGTCCAACACCCACCATGTTTTCAAATTGCATCGCCATTAATATTTATTAGTTTATTTAAAAAAAATACAGGAGCGATTACTTATATTGTGGAGAAATAACGGTAAATGTGTTATTTCATGATTTATAGCAGATTTTAGCATGCAGCTCTGGGAAAATCTGCTCCTCTCCATATATGGGCATTCACAAGGGCATTCACGTCACCAAAGTGACGCCTTGGAGTTACAGGCGAGCGAGGAAAAGAAAAAGGAAGCATTTTTAAATATTCCCTAAAGCTGCCTGTTGATTAATCCTGCTGTCGCTCACTCATATTCTGAGCGAGCATCCACTTAGACATACTAGTTTAATTCGTTTGATCGCGACAAATTCATTCATTTCCGCATCGACTTTTTATTCTCCCCCCGTGACTAGAAAGGCAGCCAGCCGCTCAGCTGAGCTCTGCGTTCGAGCTCCCCGCGTGCTTCCCCGACCCTGCTCCTTGCTAGAGGAGAGCAAATGCATACACTCGAGGGAGCAAATTACACCGGCACGAGGAACTTCAAAGGAACGAGGAACGAGGAGCCAGGGACGCGCGCGGCTCGCAGCTCGCTCCTTTGGGCAGATGAGAGCAACAGGTCCGCAGCGGTGTTATAAAATAAATAATAAATAAAATCAGAGCGCTGGTCCATATACAGTACAGTACACACAAATGCACCAGGAAATATGCAGGAAATATGCAGTTTTCTCCTACTCTCTCTCATAAACCTCCATGGAAACGCACTCCTACCTTTCTGCTTTCTGGGTGGAGATGTCACAAAAGTCACATGACCCTTCGGGACTCTTCGGCCAGGTTTCCGGATTCATTCGGGAATGTTTTTTTTTTTTTTTTTTTTTAACCCTCGCCTGGCCCAAATGCAAAAATGAAAATAAAATTCATAAAATACTACAGTAATTCTCCAATATGGTGAATTGTTACTGTCACGGTGGGTGTTGTCCTTTAAAATCACTGTCCATCTTAAAACCAAGATTTGTAACTGTATACAGGTGGTCCCCGACTTACGACGGAGATCCGTTCCTATGCTGCATCGTAACTCGAAAATCGCCGTAAGTCGGAAAATACGTCCAAACGGCACCTCATACGTACAGTACTGTATTTTACCAAGCACTTAGCCTATCCTAACACATTACCCTACATAATTATCAAAAAACACATACATCCGGAGCCATAATGAAGGGGAAAAAAGTTAATAACCTACTGGAATGCTGATGAAGCCTTCCTCCGCCTGTTAGCATGTTAGCTCGATGTCCCTCCAACATCTGAGGCTACCTGACGTTTGCGCGGTCCAGACCGTTTACAGTAAGGCCTGTTAGCATATTAGCTCCATACATTTGGAGCCATAATGAAGGGAAAAAATTTGTTAATAACCTACTGGGAGCTGGTAAAGCCTTCCTCCGCCTATTAGTCAGAGTCAGAGTCAGAGAGAATTTATTGTCATTTGCACCGCATGTAGTACATGTGTTGAAAACGAGATTATGTACACAGGGTCCCAGTTACATCCAACAACAAATGCAAGAGAAATACAATAATAACATCTAGGATTAACTAAGAGAGACATCACATCAGCTAGTAATACACTAAGCCCTAATGTAGTAGAAAAACATCATTATAAACAGCAGCACGAACATGAGCAGATGGTCACAGATGAACGCAGCAACAAGAAACAGATGGTCACAGATGAACGCAGCAACAAGAAACAGATCAGTACAGTATCAGTATGATGTGACATTTTGCAGTGTTTATTCTTATTATTTATTTATTCATGAGTCTGACAGCCTCAGGGTAGAAGCTGTTTCTCAGTCTAGTGGTTCTACATTTGATGCTCCTCAACCTCCGTCCCGAAGGGAGTGGTGCAAAGAGTGAGTGTGCTGGGTGAGTGAGGTCTTTCATGATGCAGGTGGCTCTTTTTCTGCATCTGGAGGTGTAAATGTCTGTGATGGTGGGGAGACTGACTCCCACAGACTTCTGTGCAGCCTTCACCACTCTCTGCAGAGCTTTTCTCTCTGCAACTGTGCAGCCTCCATGCCACACGTTGATGCTGGAGCACAGGACGCTCTCCACTGCACACCTGTAGAACGAGGTGAGGACTGGGCTTCTCAGACCGGCTCGTCTCAGCCGTCTGAGGAAGTAGAGTCTCTGATGACCTTTCTTGATCAGGCTGGTGGTGTTATTGCTCCAGCTGAGGTTATCATTCAAGTGTACACCCAGGTATTTGTAGCTGGAGACCACCTCCACCGCAGATCCACCTATATACAGTGGGGTGTGGGTGTGTTTGTTCCTTCTGAAGTCCACAATCATCTCCTTCGTCTTCTTCACATTCATGTGAAGGTTGTTCTCTTTGCACCAGCTCTCCAGATGTTCCACCTCCTGTCTGTAGCTGGATTCATCATTATCTGTGATGCATCCCACCACAGCTGTATCATCTGCAAACTTAACAATATGACAGCCTGGATGTGTGGCTGTACAATCATATGTGAGCAGAGTGAACAGAAGAGGGCTCAGCACACATCCCTGAGGAGAGCCAGTGCTGAGGGTGATGGTGGAGGAGGAGAAGTTGTGGATCTTCACGGACTGTGGTCTGTCTGTTAAGAAGTCTAAGACCCAGTTACAAATAGAGGGGCTTAGTCCAAGTGTGGATAGTTTGTCTATCAGAGTTTGGGGGATCATGGTGTTGAAGGCAGATGTGAAGTCCACAAAGAGCAGACGCACGTATGAGTCCTTCTGATCCAGGTGGGTGAGAGCAGTGTGGACCACGGAGGAGATGGCGTCCTCTGTTGATCGGTTCTCACGATATGCATATTGATGAGGGTCCTCGTTGATGTTGACGGCTGTCTTGATGTGGGACATGACCAGTTTCTCAAAACATTTAGCGACTATCGGGGTGAGAGCCACCGGTCTGTAGTCATTCAGACCAGTCACTGTGGAGCTTTTTGGGACTGGGATGATGGTGGCGGTCTTCAGGCAGGTGGGAACTGACTCCAGTGCAAGTGAGGTGGTGAAGATGTCAGCCAGCACCTCACAGAGCTGGTCCGCACATTCCTTCAGAACTTTCCCTGGGATGTTGTCTGGACCCGTAGCTTTATGAGGGTTGATCCTTCTGAGACTGCCTCTCACTTCTGCTGCGGTCACTTTGAGGTGCTCCTCGTCTGGTGATGAGGTGAGTCTGGTGCTAGTTGGTCTGTTTGGATCATCAAAACGTGCATAAAACTTATTGAGGGCATCAGGCAGGGATGGGTCCCTGGGGCATTGTTTGCTTTTGCCCTTGTAGTCTGTTAAGCATTTGATGCCCTGCCACATGCTCCTTGGATCATGTGAGGTGAACTGTCCCTCGATCCTCTGTGCATACGCGGCTTTGGCCTTCTTTATGCCATCATCCAGTTCTCTCCTGCACTTTCTCAACTCCTCAGTATCTTTAGACTTGAATGCAGTGTCCCTGGCTGCCAGCAGGGTGCGGACATCCTTATTTAGCCAGGGTTTTTGATTGGGGTAAAATTTAACACACTTTCTTATGGATACATTTTCAGCACATGTACTGATGTAACCCAGGACAGAGGAAGCATAAAGCTCCAGGTCAATTGAATTTCCATTCGTAGCTGCCTCTTTGAAGACAGACCAGTTTGTGTTTTCAAAGCAGTCTCTTAGCATGGGGGAACTATCTTGGCGCCACGATGTGATCACTCTTTGTTCTGGCATCGAACGTCGGAGTGGGGGGAGCTGTCTAGGGACCAATAGCAGGGAGCGATGGTCGGAAGCCCCGATCGGTGGGCGTGGCTTCGCCGTGTACGCCCCCTTCACATTCGTGTAGACCTGGTCTAATGTCTTATTTCCTCGTGTTTCTGTGAAAACGTGCTGATTGAAGGTTGGAAGGATGGCACGTAAATCCACGTGATTGAAGTCCCCGGAAACAATGAAAAACCCCTCAGGATATTTACACTGCAGCGAGGTGAGTAACTCATGAATTTCTTCCTGGGCGACTTTAGCATTAGCATCGGGGGGTATGTAAACATTGCTTATTATTATCGCTGAATAGTCGCGGGGAAGATAATGTGGGCGACATCTTATTGTTAAAAGCTCCACAGCAGCTGAGCAGATCCTGCTGATAACGGCACAGTTCGTGCACCAGTCTTTGTTAACGTAAATGCAGACACCCCCACCTCGCGTTTTCCCCGTAGTCTCGATGCACCGGTCCGTTCTGAAAAATAGTTTATTATCCAACTCGTAAACAGAGTCAGGAGCATGTTAGCTCGTTGCTAAGCTGTAGCCTCTCTGCCTCGTAAACCTCCGGTCCAAACAAAGGTCTCCTGTACTTTTCCACGCGCGGTCCAGAGTTTTACAGTAAGGTCTGTTAGCATGTTAGCCCCTCCTAACCTCCTCTGCCTCCGGCCTGCCTGTAAACAATGAGGTCTCCTGTAATTTTCAGCTGTAATCCTCCGCCCGTGGCCGCTAAGGTACACTCTTCCCCCTCCCTCCTGTAAATTTCCGCCTCCGCTGAGTTTCGGTACCGTATTTTTTGGTGTAAAGGCGCTTAAACCGTGTAACTGGCAAAAACCAATGCAGATATGTTCGCAGGGGTGTCAAAGTCAAATACACCGAGGGCCAAAAAAACAAATATGCTACAAGCCAAGGGCCGGACTGGTTCAATGTTTATTATAAGGGAGTGATATAAGATTTTTTTTTATTCTTTCTGCACTCTTTTCATTCAATGTTTTCTTTTTGATTAATTTGTTTTATTTTGTCTCTTTTAAATGAATGAATAAATGAATTAAATAAAATATTAAATAGCTTTACATCTGCTAAGTTTTTGGCATAAATCAACACAGACATGTTCCTGTTTTTAGTATTTTACAGTGTTTTATAATGTAGCTGTTTATAACAAATATATTCTAAATAAATAATAATAAAAAAAATAGAAAAAAAGGTGTATTCACATGTGAAATGTTTTCTGGATGAGCACAATGTCCTGGAGGTTTTTCAGTCTGGCTTCAAAACTCACCACAGCACAGAATCAGCTCTAGTCAGAGTTTTTAATGATATTCTTATGGCCAATGATTCTGGTGAACATGTGGTTCTTGTCTTGCTCGACCTAACCGCTGCCTTTGACACAGTGGACCATAACGTTTTAATATCACGTTTACAGCACCAAGTGGGTATCTGTGGTACTGCACTGAGCTGGTTTAGGTCCTATCTGGCAGACAGAACCATGTCTGTGAACATAGCTGGTTCTGAATCCTCCACTGCTCCTCTGTGTTTTGGGGTTCCACAGGGCTCCATTTTAGGTCCCCTGCTTTTCTCCCTTTACCTACTTCCATTGGGATCAATCCTCAGAAAGCATGGGATATTTTTTCATTGTTACGCTGATGATAGTCAGATCAATATGCCACTAAAAAAGAAAGATGCCTCCTCAATCAGGCCACTTCTATTGTGTCGTGAATACATCAAAGCTAGGATGTCTTTAAATTTCTTAAATTTCAATGAAAGGAAAACAAAAGTGATGGTGTTTGGTCCTAGTGAGGCCATCACACACACACAAAACAACAAAAAATAAATACATGTAAATATATATATCATCCAAGGGGCCATAAATAATGAATTTGCTGGCCGGATATGGCCCGCGGGCCGGCACTTTGACATATGTAATCTAGAGTGTGACCTTTATCGTGTGTAGGACCAGACCCTAATGCACCAAATTAAAAGAGTCAATGAGAATTAAAAATTATTTTACCAGTGGTTTGTCTGGGTAACAAACATGGATGTTAAAATCACCAATAATAATGAGATGATCATATCCAATCACTATCTCAGAAAGAAAGTCTGAAAAGTCACTAATAAAATCCTTATTATATTTGGGTGCGTGGTAGATGACAGCACAGATGTTTGGTCAGAATGACCCACTTCAAAGGAGGTTAGCTCAAAGCTGGTGAAGTGACGCTGTTTAAAACACTGTTCACAATTAAAACCATCTTTATACATGACTGCAGTTCCTCCTCCCTTGCCCGATGATTGTGGGGGGTTAAAATAAGAGCAGCCTGTTGGTAAAAGCTCCGACAGAGGTTAATTATTCTGTTTGTGGACTTCAGCTCAGCGTTCAATACAGTCAACCCATAGACACTCATCACCAAGTTCTGCCAGCTTAGTTTTTTTCTTGCAGTCTGTCAGAGGGTCACCAGCTTCCTGACAGGCAGGAAGCAACAAGTTAGCCTTGGCGATATCAGGTCTGAGATAAAGACTAGTAGTGCAGTAATTCCTCAGGGATATGTCTTCTTTCCACTGCTGTTCCTCGTCTATACCAACAATTGAACCTTCATGGGCCCTGCTGTTAAGATCAATAAATTTTTAGACAACACCACTGTTATTGGACTGATAAAGGATGAGGACAAGTCTGTGACTTGAAAGGAGGTTGATCATCTGGTGTGCTAGTGTAGCACCATCGACCTGGAGCTGAACACCATCAAGATTGTGTAGATGACAGGGAACTTTAAGAAATACTTCCCAAAACAGCCCCCCTCAGAATACCCAACTGCCTTGTGTCATCTGTACAGATGTACTGTTTCCTGGGAACTACAAATTATCAGGATCTCAAATGAGAAGTTAACTCTGGCACATCCTCAACAAAGCCCAGCAGAGATGGCATTTTCTACAGCAACACTGCAGAAACAGTCTGCCACAAGAGCTGCTGAGCCTTTTCTTTTCATGGCTGTCATTGAATCTGTGCTGTGTACATCCATCACAGTCTGGCTGGGTGAACCTACACAGCAAGACAAAAACCGATTGAAGAGGACAATAAAAACAGGGGAAAGATCATCAGTGCTCCCTTCCCCCCTGCATGATCTTTATACCTATAGAGTCTGCCATTTTTACTGTTTGGCTTGATTATTGAACAGAGTTAGATTTTTCAGGGACTGAAAAAACTTCCAGACTCAGAATGTGAAAGGTAAGTGGTTTTTTTTTTTGGTGTCAACAGGGAAAAAGGGACCAGGGAGAGCTGCAAGGCAAGGAGTAAGGTGAGTATTTTGACTCGTTAATAATTCTCAGCAGGTGGTTAGACAGACTGTAATGGCTCTTACTGTTTGTTTCTTTACAGGTTTGGGAGAGGTTGGAGCATTCCATTTCCAGAATGCAGCGTGAGGTTCCAGGAGGTAAGGTTCAATATGATGGAGAGTGACAGCTGTGACCAGAGATGGATGCAGAGACCAGTGATGTCCAGTTGTAGGTCATAAGGTGCAGTGGTGTGGAGTTCCAGGAGTACACAGGTTACCAACATGGGTGATGGCAGACTTGAGACTCCAGAAGGGTTCGCAAGAGGGCGATTCAATGCTCAGGTGGAGAGTTGTAGCAGATCCTCTGCTTAAATCCAGTCCCAATTCATCAGGTTCTCAGCGTCAACTACGGTCAATGAGCACACCTGTGTCTCATGAGCAGTGAGTATGGTAGGAGCAGGAACTGAAGTCCTCACAGAGTCAAGGAGGGCCAGAAACATTGTCAAAGACTCTTCTCACCCTGGTCACCACTAGCGCTTTTCCTTCTGGCAGGCATTACAGATCTGCCAAAAGCAGAACCCCAAGACTCAGAAATAGTTTATTCCATGACTCTCATCAACACTTGAATGGATTCCCTGCTGGAAATGATGGACTTTTTGTGCCTTAGATACCCAAACAACACGGAAGTAGTTTTTAACATTGTTGTTTTTAGCTTAACCCTGTCACCATTAAATTTCATTTGTGTACTAAAATGTTTAATAACTGATATAAAACTGTAAAATGTATTTTTAAATAAAAGGTTTTTCTTTTTCTGTATTTTGTCATGTTGTTAATATGAATCTTCTCACCATTTTGTGGCATGGCATGTTAGAACTGGCCAGAGGAATATTACAAACTATTGTAAATATGTAACTGTATTTTTATGTGGAAATCTAAGGCAATAGTTGAGATTTTGGAAGTCAGGTTATAAAAGATTGGACACAAGTGATATCTTACCTGTTGTACAAAGTAGATAGCTCTTTGAAAGATCTTAATTCAAAGAAACATAATTATTTCTGACAAGTTAAGTGTTTAGTCTGAATAGTGCCAAGACCAAAGTGAATTGCTCCCATTAAATTAAAACATGCCTCTAATTTTAAAAATGCATAGCAGTAAAAACCTCTAGCAGGAATATCACAATACATCTGTACAAATCTTTGGGTATTGTAACACAGATAACACTGTAAATGTATATATATAAATTTTAAACCACTTTGACTTTTTTGAAATTGGAGTTGTTCTATTAAAACTACACTAATCCACTTTGGTCTTGGTGGGGCTATAACTGTTTGCTTGTCAGTCTAGTCAAAACTAACCTTTATTTCTCCAAACTAAGACTTTTTGACAAGCTATCTACAGAAGGTAAGATATTGATTGCTTGTAACCTTTCCACAGAATCCCAAGTTCAGATAATCTCAACTATTGCTTTAATAATGTTTTTCTATAGTAGTAGTAACTTTTTTTATTCTCTTTTTGCATGTCTTTCTCTAAACACCAACCCCTCTTCTCTCTCTACCAAACACCAAACCTCTTCAGCCACAGGAGCTGACAGACATTTTGGAAATCAGTAACATGGTCTTCACCAGTCTCTTCAGCCTCGAAATGCTGCTCAAGCTCCTGGCTCTCGGCCTCTTTGGCTACATCAAGAACCCTTACAACGGCTTTGACAGCATCATTGTCATAATCAGGTGAGGAGAAAACGCTCGTCCCCATGTTTGTCACCCAAACAGAAATGGTGGGATTAAATCCCCCTCTTGTTATTGAGGAATCCTTTTGATGCTTGCAGCACAGCTGTGCAGCTGCTGTCACAGTGATGCTGATTGAAGTTGCAAGGCCAAATGGTTTCATTCAATGTCCAGTGGGCCTGCGTTCACTTTATTATGTAGCGCGACAAGCTGAATTATGGATCTGTGTGTTTGAAGCTTGTTTACAGTGTCCGTTCACCCTTCCCTCGTTCTCATTTTAGTTGAAGGACTGGAAACGTTTTGTGTTTTTAGTAGCCACGTATCAGATCAAATGTAACCCATGCTGGAAAATGGAAGCCAAATGAGCACAGGCTACAGTGCAAAGATGTGAAATTGATGATTTGTGCCATAATTGAGATTTGCATAAGAATGGGTCCATAAAGACACTATCTAGCAATCCCAGTAACTCAAATAGCAAATAATCTTTCTCATCTACCTTTAAACTAGCCTGGTTGTAACCAGACCCTGTCCTTCACTTCGCTTCGTACTAGGGTCTGGACTTTTCCCATAGAGAAACGTTTCTTGCTGGAGGCGTGGCCTCTGCTTAGGAACAAAACCATTGGATATTTTGAACAGGGAAAGCATTCTGCTTTCCCATAGTCACCATCCCCCACGTTTCAGCTGAGATTCAAGGAGAAGATGAAAATTATTTGAGCCGAAATGCAGAATGAATATTTCTTTATCAATGAGCAGTAAACGGAATTAAGGCCAATCTGATTTGTCATATTAATTTACACACTCGTACATAGTATTTCCCTAAAAACAGCAGCTTTAGTGAGTGTGTGTTTAACTGTTCTGTGCACGCTTCTTTCTTACACTAAGAGTCATTCTTTAATGCTTTTATTTAAATAAGTAAAAAACTGTTTGGAAATTTTGCACTTCTTTCATTTCTTCTGAAGTTGATCTTTTTTTGTTGTTGGTGTTTTTAGTCTAGAATTGCACCGCTCAGGGTTGTATGTTGGAATAGCTCTGTTACATTCATTCTGGGATATTGCTTTTGAAAACCATTTCTTCTTTTGTAGTCCCTCGTTTATTGCGAGGGATCCGTACCCTGAAGACCCGTGATAAGTGAAAAACCACAAAGCAGGAATAGTAGTACAAGTAGTAAGTAGTTGTAGTAGCAGTAGTTTATTTTAGTATTTATATACAGATATTAAGGCATTTTAAACCCTTCCCACATTCTTGCAATATTCTGAACAATGTTTCTAAACTCTAAACACTCTTAAAGAGCACAGAATGTCATGATTTCCCTTTATGTGCCTCCACTGCTCTCAGCCACGTTCAAGCGCTCTTGGCCACGCCTACTTCTCCGTTCTGCATGCAGATCAGCTGTTCAACTGCAGGAGGAAGTTTATCCTGCAGTAAGGGCTGCACAGGCGTACAGGAGGGGCTAAATTATTTAAAATAATTTATTTTAAATAAAAATTCCACGCCAATTGTACGGCTCGTCCATCAATCAGCCAGTTGTGTGTCATATCAAATCTTATTTTGAAAAACCGCGATAGAGCGAATTTGCGATAAACGAACCGCGAAGTAGCGAGGGACTACTGTAAATCGCTTTTTTTTTGGGATGATTGTTTCCTCTGGTGTCTGATGCTGTGCAGCTGGAAGGATTTTTACTGAAAGCGTTTTGCTTTTGGACTTTTGTTATGATGCGTAACCATGACAACAAGGTTGGCTGGAGGACGAAAACGTCCAGATGACCTGACTGAACATTGTTGAATAACAACAAGGTTTTTATTTTTATTTTTTATAATTGGGAGCAGCTATAACATCTCAAAACGTACAGCCCCAAATCTCAAATGAGTTGAAAAGGAGACACCATGGACGCGTTTGTGTCTACCTGATGGAGGTGCAACAACAACAACATTTAATTTCCCTTTGGGATTAATGAAGTATTTTTGAATTTATTTGAATGTAATACTGCTAGTGTTCATGAACTGAGCAGGCCTTGTTTTGTTTGTCATAAATCTGTTCTGGTGTGCTCCTGATATAGATCCTGTTCACACCTGTTCACATATTCACTACAGACATTTTATACTCATAAACAGTCTCTCTTGTTCTCTTGTCATTGAGAGTCCTCAAAAACTATTTAAGTGTGAAATAACTAAAAACATAGAAAGATTGATATGTGAATGTGCCAGGTAAGAACTATGTAAATTAACAAGAGTCAGCAGGTGAAGAATTATCTGGTATATGTGTTTTTATGTTTGAGGCGAAACCTAAAACTTGAAGTGAAACAAGCCGATAGCGAAGCTTGTCCCCTTCTGGCTTCAACTTCATGGTTTTGGTCCGAGATCTGCATTTATTTACTTTTTGGTTTTCAATCAAACCACCTTTAAAGTTGATATGGATACTTTTTTACCTGCACACGTTTGGTAGTCTGAATGCAGTCCGTTATCAACGTACAACGTCTCACTACTGTGTATTTTTACAGGTTTAAATCGTCAGTACTTCTTTTCATTCCAAGACAAAATCAAACATTTGATTCTTATAAAGAAGGAAAAAATATATATAGTTTTTGCCCAGTTTCTAAAAACTAAAATAATAAACTATGCGTTCTTTTGTGAATTGTTTTAATTGTAGAAAATTATGTATCCTACTTTGAAGAAATAAAGCGTAACATGAAAGCGAGTATGTTTTACTCCTTGTAATATTTCTAGTATTCATATATTTGCAAAATAAATTACAGGAAAACTGCTCAAATTAGCCCTTTTAGTTGTTATAACAACCAATAAAACTAAGTTTTATTTGGTTTGGTCAAAGCTTGAAAGAGCCGCTGCAGAAGGACCAAAGAGCCACATGTGGCTCCAGAGCTGCAGGTTGACCCCTGTTTCAGACGGTGAGGGATATTTACAACCAACAACACTGAAGGTCTGCCATTTGTGTCAAAAATCAAACATCACCAGGATCTAATCAGTTTTCATCTGTGACAAATGCTGAAATTTGTTGCTTTGTTTGAGTTACACACTTAATTGACACTGAGACCTTTTCATCAAGTTCTTACGCTGCAGCACGACTCAACTTTACTCAAATCTGACATACACAATACAATTTATTGACAGTTTGGGTGCAGTGAAATATTCTGAACCAAAACTTGCCTAAATAAATGTCCAGTTTATTGTTATTCATGTAAAACGTATAGGGCTGGACGATATGGCCAAAATTTTTATCACGATATATTTCTTAATTTCGGTCGATAACGATATAATTCGATATCGATATAAACAATATAAAAGCCTCAAAAAAACTATAAACTATACAAATAAATTAATGTTCACCTTTTATTTGTATTTAGCCTCCAAAAAGATGGAAATCACCATCAAATAAACATAAACTTCTCAACCCAATAATTCTCAGTCGGTCATCTGGACAGTTTTTTTATAGAAACGTTTCACCCTCCATCCTCCATCCAGTTTCTATAAAAAAGAAACTGTCCAGATGACCCGACTGAGAATTATTGGATTTGGTACGTGGATTATTGAGCATGAACTTTCTTGCCATAAAATTCTCAACTGTGTCAATATTAATAGTTTTAACTTTAAACATCTTTAAAATTTACAGCATTGAAATTCATAGTTAATTAAATAAAACTTTTGGGTGTTGTTATTTATAAGAAGCTGACATAGAAATCTCATGGAAATTACTTAAGAATAAAAATAACAAAATCAATTGCATTACTGTATAAAGTAAAATAGTTTTTGAATGACAAAGTTTTGTATATATTGCATAATGTAATGATTGTTCCATATTTAATTGAAGTTTGAAGTGTATTGAAGTTTGGGGAAAAGCATGCAAAACTATTACAAACCCTGTTTTTATTTTACAAAAAAAGAGCTATAAGAATTATTAAGAAGTGCTATGGTCACCCAACAAATATATTATTTCATCAAATTAAATTATTAAAATTTTATGATTTGGTTGAACATAGTATTTTACAACATATGACGCCGTTTTACTAAAACGGCGTCGTATGTTGTTGGCTGAAAACGCTAAGATTTTTTTAAGCGTCTGCTTATCTGAAACGTTTTGTTTTTAGACCTTTTGGTGAGCACAAAGAGAGTTTGTTACATAACACCACTCTGTCTACCTACACTGACAACTGAGGTATAAAACTAATGCTCTTATCCCGTCCCGCCTGCAGCATGAAGGGATGAGGACAGGACAATAAACACAACAGTGTATTTAGATTGTAACGGTCTCTAAAAATAGATAAAAATAAATTGCTGCCATCTTCAGACTGACTGGGACTGAGTGCAGACATTCAAAACTCATTTACCTTCTCGTCGTCATTTAAATTCATTCTGTGAAGTCCAGAGATGATTTGCTATGCGTAATTATGACGACTAAGTTCAGTGTTGAGAATTGAAACAAGTGAAAACAGCTGTTTCCTTATATAACTCCACAGTTAATCACACATAATGTTTACGCATTACCACATTTGATCTAGTTTAACAAATTAAATTTAAGAAACTTTTTTTGTGATCGATGTCCAGGAACAGTGACTAATAAATTTTATAAAGGTCCAACAGAACTGTGCTGTTTTGTTCCCCCTGCAGGACACAGCAGGTCAGGAGCGTTACCGCACCATCACCACAGCTTACTACCGAGGAGCCATGGGCTTCATCCTCATGTATGACATCACAAATGAGGAGTCCTTCAATGCTGTCCAGGACTGGTACGTCTTCGTCTTACGGACAATTTTTTAACAGGCGTATGGATGATGGATAAAACAGGATCAGGAAAGTCAGAAACAGATCAGAGCTATGTGGGAGCTGAAAAAAGAACAAGGCAGATGAAGGTGATCAGGTTTCAGGATGTTTCTAGGGGTCTAAAATATCTGAGTCAGATGCTGCAGAAACAGGACATTTTATCCCTTTGTCTCTGTCAACGATCGCAGCTGAAACACCAAGTTTCTTTTGTTCCTTTCACTCTAAACCACATGTGTCAAACTCAAGGCCAAATGTGGCCCGCGAGAGCTTAAAAGGTCTGATTGGCGTATAATAAATACCTTGTAAGTCAAAAGGGTGCACTGACAACAAAACTACATTTCCCATAATGCATGCTGATTATGTTACCAGTGAAGTAACAGCATTCCACCATTAGATTGTAATTTTTCCACGTATTATTTTCTGAACAAGTGGAATTGAGAAATACAGTGATCCCAAAATGTCCAGGAAGAGAAAAATTGATGCAGATGGAAGGCTGTTTCAAGAAAGATGAGAAGGCGAATATATGTTTGTGCTTCAAGCCTGTCGCGATAAACAATAAATCAATTAATCGCACGATAAATTAAAATTATCGTCTTCATTTTCATTTGTCGGCTTTATCGTTTCTTCGTGTCTCTCTTTCTACCGAAGACACTGGATGACAAAAGGCTCAACTGTTCATTTACCCCTCCCTTTCTCTTTAAAATCAGTTTTAACTATCAAAAATCGCGTTTTTGGATCGTTAAAAGCAGCTAAGCTGAGAAGCTAAGCTACGAGTTAAGCTAACAGGCCGACCTCGGGAAACCCGTGCCTTTGTGTAAAAAGTTGTTTTTCTCTGCAGAAGCTGAGAACCTGTTTACTGATTTTTTATTAAAAGCTCTGTGTGAAAAATGCTATGCTAAATAGCTAAATGCTATGCTAAAGAGCTCAAACCACAACGAGCATCCATCATTTCGAGAACCGAAAAAAAAAGTAGAGACAGCCCATGTCACGTCAAGGGTCCTCCCTCCCATTTTCTTAAAGAGACGCTGCTCGCTCCCTCACTATCCATCCTTCAGTTGAAAGTCTTGTACTGCCATCCAGTGGTCAAAAGAAGGTACTACACACAGAAATGTTTCCAACGTTTCTTTTTAAATTGGACAATAATTACTAATTATTGTCGAATTTCAAACAATATTATCGTTTATCGCAATAATTTCTGAGACAATTAATCGCCAAGCAAAATTTGTCATTGTGACGGGCCTAGCTTCAAGGAGAGAAACCGGTATGTCTTATGTGTTATGAGGCAGTGGTGGTCGTCAAAGAGTACAATTTACGTCAACATTTTGACACTAAACAAGGAGATATGTATGACAAAGTGAGGCTTCAACCCTAATGTTGTTATTTTGAGTTTATTATACTTTTTAATTTAATTTTATTGTATTATGTTAAATTTGCAGATTTGGGATTGCAGGTTTATGTGTTTATGCAGGTAAATGTTTTCTATAATAAAAGCATCTCTCATTGGTTGGATGTATGACCCTTGCCAGGCTGTGTGCAGCCATTTGTTTTGTTAAACCTGTCACATGTTCTTAGCAGCTCACAATTGTTGGTTGGACCGTTCTGCCCCTCTTAACTATGACAAAAAAGTTTTGAACTAAGTTAATATCCTAACTTGTTATTTTTCCTTATTCACTTGGAAAGTTTGATCATTGGTTTACGGAGTAATGTGGGTTTCATAACCTGGCAAATTAAAAGGTTTTATGTTATAACAGCAACAAGCAGACATATTTATCTACATCTATGCAAATATATACAGTATACGTAATATTTGTAAGTTGAATAAGTAAAAAAAAAATCAGAGTTATGTAACATTAAGCAGTACAGTAGTTACATTTATTTTATATTACATTTAGTTAAGTTTAGCTACATTTATACTATACTATACTACATTTTTACTATATAGTAAATGTCTGATATTAATGTTGTTATTGATCTCAGGGATTCAGCCCAACCCAGGGCCAATCACTAACTACTGTACACCTAATGAGTTTAAAAATATTTCAGGTCTCCGTTTTCTGCATGTAAACGCTCGTAGCCTTCTAAAAAAACTTGATGAATTGAAAATCCTAATCACTTCTTCTGGGGCAGATGTGATCGTTATCTCTGAAACTTGGCTCAAAAAATCTGTTTTGAAAAATGACCTGGCAATCAATGAATTTAAGATCTATCGTTGTGATCGTAATACAAGGGGAGGTGGAGTCGCTATTTACATCAGAGATTCTTTGGCTGCCAGGATTGCATCTAAAAAAACAATCGCAAACCAGTTTGAGGCTTTAGCTGTGAACATCACTTTGAAAGGAGGTCAGCCCTTAACTGTTGTTGGTTGTTATCGTCCCCCCTCCGCAACACCTGAAGCTCTGTCCTCCCTGACTGAATTCATAGGAAATTTAAAACACAATGAGATTGTTTTGGCTGGAGATTTCAACATTGATTGGAATAAGTCGACCCCCCTCTGTGATAAATTCAAGGAATGTTGCCTATCTCTCAATCTAACACAACTTATCGATTCTCCTACCAGACCAAACATAAAATGTCCCGAAAAATCTTCTATCTTAGATCTGTTTTTCACAAATGCACCTCACAAATTTCCTGGTATAGGTGTATTTGCCAACGTTTTGAGTGATCATTCCGTAATAGCAGCTCTTAGATCTACTAAACTTCCACCTGCTAAGCCCAGAATAATTCAAAAAAGGGATTTGAAACGTTTCAGTGAACAGTCATTCCTTTGGGATCTATCCCTCTTTGATTGGCAACGTATCCTACAAATCAATGACGTGAACACCGCTTGGAACTATTTTCACGATAGTTTCATTCTCTTTGTAAACAAACACGCACCTTTCCGGCAGTTCAGGATAAAGAGCCGTGACAGCCCCTGGTTTACTCCTGAACTAGCTGATCTCCTGCACTGGAGAGATCATCTTTGGGCCGCAGCAAGAAAATCACACTCAGACACTGATTGGTTGAAATTTCGGCAGCTAAGGAATAAATGTACAACTGCCATCAAAGCCGCAAAACGTAACTACTTCTTATCTCAGACCTCCAAAAATCTAAACGATCCTAAAAAATTCTGGAAAACCATCAAATCTCTCTCAGGCACCCCCCAATCATCTGACCTCCCATCACAATTTCTTGTTGACTCTGTTCCTGTGTCAAATAAGCACGAGATCCTGAACTGTTTCAATAAACATTTTGTTGCTTCTAGTTCATTATTTGACACAGTTACAAACGGAAAATCAGCCACTTTATCTAATAATCAAACTTCTACAAATCAAATCCCTCCTACAAGTCAACCATCTGTTAATCACACCTTCTCTTTTTCTCCGTTCTCAGTCAGTGAGGTAAATAAACTGTTAAATGATCTTGATCCTAAAAAATCTGCAGGTCCAGATGAACTTCCACCTTACTTCTTAAGGCTGGCTGCTCATATCATCACAGTCCCTGTGACCCACATCTTTAATCTGTCCATAAGCCAAAACACCATTCCGGATGCTTGGAAAACAGCCTTTGTTCTTCCTTTGCTGAAGGGAGGTGACCCCACCTCATTGAACAATTATCGACCGATCTCTAAACTCTGCATCTTAGCCAAGGTTCTAGAAAAACTGATAAACTCTCAGATCAAAAATTATCTGGACTCATTTAACATCTTACCTCTTCATCAATCTGGTTTCAGGAAAAAACACAGCACAACAACTGCTTCTCTGAAGGTTCTGAATGATGTTGTTGAAGCATTGGATGCTAAGGACTATTGTGCTGCACTTTTCTTAGACCTGTCTAAAGCTTTTGACACTGTGGATCATAACATCCTGTGTCATAAGCTCTCAGAAATCGGTTTCTCTGATCACACCATCGGTTGGTTTTCTAACTATCTTTCCAATCGGAGGCAATGTGTTCAACATAACGGTACTTTTTCCAGCTATTTAACAGTTAAAAATGGTGTACCACAAGGCTCAGTTTTAGGACCCACTCTCTTTACAATCTACATAGCTAATGTAGGTCACTGCATCCCTGATGCATCCTTACATTTCTATGCTGATGATACAGTTGTTTATTGCCGAGCTAAAACAGTAGCTAAGGCTTTCCAGTTACTGCAATCCGCTTTTGACATCATCCAGTCAGATTTGTTCCGTCTCAAACTTGTCCTAAATGCTGATAAAACAAAAGGGATGTTTTTTTCAAATAGGAAGGCGGTTCCAGCAGATCCTCCTCTGATTTTATCTTCAAATGGTGTCCCTATTGAGTTTGTTGATTCCTATAAATATCTGGGTATCCTGATCGATTCACATCTCTCTTTTAAACTCCACGTGGAAAACCTAGTGAAGAAACTGAAAGTTAAACTGGGTTTCTTTTTCAGAAACAGATCATGTCTATCACTGAATGTTAGGAAACGCCTTGTGTCTGTGACTTTCCTTCCCTCCATTGATTACGGTGACATTCTCTACATGAATGCTCCTACAAGCACCCTGCGGATGTTGGATGTTGTCTATCATGGTGCACTAAGATTCATAACTGGTTGTGATTATCGTACCCACCACTGCACCCTGTATTCACTGGTTAACTGGACATCATTAACCTCACGCAGACTCTTCCACTGGTACATTTTCATCTTTAAATCACTTCTTGGTCTGCTGCCCTCTTACATCTCCTCCTACATGTCTTTGCGTGAGTGCAGCTACAGCGTGCGCTCTCAGGACATGATTACCTGCAGTGTTCCGTCAGTGAGGACTGAACTTGGAAAAAGGGCCTTCTCCTACTCCGCTCCTGCTTCATGGAATATCTTACAAAAAGATCTGAAGCTTTCGAACTTGACTTCTCTAAATGGTTTTCAGAATCTGTTGGAATCCTGGCAAAAACCAATGCAGATTTGTTCCTGTCTTTGATTTTATACATATACCTTATAATGTTTTGCTAGTTTTTTGATACTTTGTTAAAAAAAAATATATATATATATATATATATTTTTTTTTTCTCTCTTTTGTTTTCTATTGTTTATTGTTTGTTTGTTTATTGTGTTTAAGGAAATTCTACCATTGCTGTTCATTGTTCTTTAGTTTTAGCAGGTCGCTTTCGTAAATGAGCCCATGAGGTTCAAAAGATTTACCTGACTAAATAAAGGTTGAATGAATGAATACTTTCATACAGTTACATCTGGCCCTTTGAGGGCAACCATTATGCTGATGTGGCCCACGGTGGGAATGAGTTTGACGCCCCTGATAAACGTTTGCTTCATCCCTTTTCCAGTTTGTCTGAATTTTATTCCAGGTCCTTGTGTTTGAATTATATTCCCTCGTCTCCACACAGTTTACCTTTGAGTTTCCACTCTAACTGGACTCGTTTGTTCCCAGGTCGACTCAGATTAAGACGTACTCGTGGGACAACGCCCAGGTGCTGCTCGTGGGAAACAAATGTGACATGGAGGATGAGCGGGTGGTGGGCGCAGACAGGGGCCGGCAGCTGTCCGAACACCTTGGTGAGTTCAAACACCTCAAATGTTTGATGGAAACATGCCGATTTTGCTCTGTTAGTTATTTGTTTTATTATCCAGAACAGTTTTTTTGTGTGTTCATCACAAAATGACAACTCTTGTTCAATCTTATCACCCACAGCCGTACAATAATTGCCTTCGTGTGTGTTAATTTGTCTGTGATCCAGTGGATACGTTTAGTGAAACGCTCAGAAACTGATGATTAGCTAAACATCTACAACTGATTGACTTTTGGAGTTAATCCCATTCAAGATGTCTGCCACAACTCATTAACCTTAGCAATCACAAAATGGCTATAACTCAATTTATTTTACAGATGTTTTTTCAGCTGCTCCCTTTGGGGTCACCACAGCGAGCGATCTCACACAAAAGATTTGGAAATTGCTTTACGTCGGATGCCTGACACAACCTGGGCTCGAACCTGCAACCTTGGAATTATAAGACTGTGGCACTGAACACAGCAGCCCCTCCCATCAATATACCGTATTTTTCAGCATATAGGTCGCACCCGAGTATAGGTCGCACCATCCAATTATTGCCAAAGAATTGGAAGAATCCATATATAGGTCGCACCTGAGTATAGGTCGCACCTACGTCAAAATGTGGACCGTGTTGCAAATGTCTCTTCCACAGGTGTGCACAGCAAGGCTTTTAAGAAGATTAACACTTAAAAACAATTAATTGTTTGATAAAAAATTATAGCAAATATTTGTCTGAGCTGAACTTTTCTTTAATAAATGAATAATTTTAGCAGGATAAACACCTAAAAAATAGATTTGTTAGCTGACATTATTGTAAGAGTGTGTCTCAGTTTAATTTTTGTTAATAAATGATTACAAATCAGCTTATTTTATAAAAAGCCATATATAGGTCGCATCTGAGTATAGGTCGCAGGACATGAAAAAATGATAAAAAAGGTGCGACCTATACTCCGAAAAATACGGTAGTTTAAAGTTTAAAGTCCACCTTCTTTTCATTGATACTATACAATTCATGATAAAGGAGGTGGTGCAGCTTGAAAAGTATGGATTACAGGGAGAGTGTTTATGCAGGGGTGCCCAAATACGTCGACTGCGATCTACCGGTCATCGCAAAGGCATTATGGGTAGATCAGATGGCCTTAAAAAAATGGACATCAGGCATTAAAAAAATGGACATCAGCCATCCATCCTAACTATGAAATGTGTCACATGGTTGACACACAGGGCAGCCAGTCACAGCCCTCATTGTCACAAACAAGGTCTAAGAGTAGAGATTTTTGGGGAACCTGTTTAAATGTATCC